>BQNB010097496.1:0-25374 GCA_026074375.1 Tanacetum coccineum | reverse complement strand
ACAAGAAGTTCAGAATTGGTGTAGAAATCTTCCATGAAATTCTTTAGATTTGTCCTAAAATCCCTAATCAGAAGTTTGTTTAACCACCTTCTCATGAAGAAATAGTCACATTCATCAAAGAAATTGGTTACAAAGGAGATCTGGAATCTATTCCTGAGTTGCTTACTGATCACATGTATCAACCATGAAGAACCTTCGCTTCTATCATCAATAGATGTCTTTCGGAGAAAACTATAGGTCTTGACCATCTCTAACTTTCAAGAGCTCAAATCATGTGGGGTATGTACTATAAGAAGAATGTAGATTTTGTTGAGTTAATTTGGGAAGACATTATGTTCCAGATTGACAACAGATAATCCAGTGCCATAAGACGTGCAAACATGCCTTATCCGAGATTCACAAAGGCAATAATTCAACACTTCATCTCCAAAGACAAATCCATTTCCATAAGAAACAAATTGTTCATGCATTCGATCATGAATGATAGTGTTTTGGGAAGACTGAAGTGTGTTGCCAAGAATGAAGATAGTCAAGTGTATGGTAAGACGATTCCAGATGTAATGGTGAATGATGCAATCAAGAATTCTACGGCTTATCAGACCTATCGTGCATTCTCAACTGGTGCAACAATTCCCAAGAAAGCCAAAAAGGGAACTAAGGGGCAAATGTTCCTAAGAAGAAGGATTTTTTCACTGCTGATGACAACATAATTACTGATGACCCTGCTGTTGCTCTTGAATTAGAAAATTCTATCAGTAAGTCAGAGGCTAAAGAACAAGAAGAAGCAAGACGAGTTCATGAAACTCATGAACGTCTTGTAACCGGCGTAATCATCAGAGACATTCCTAGTGTTTCGAAGAAGCAAAATCTAGAATCATCAATGAAGCTGAAAGGCATTGAATTGCTATCTGATGCAGCACAGCTGGAGATTGACACTCAGAAAGCAGTCCAGGTCAACAGACGCGAGATCAGAAAACAATTCTAATCAGGTCGCTCAAGTGAATGAGTCAGTATCATACCAGAGGTTCCCGATGAGCCAAAAGATAAATCAGCTGACTCAAGTGAGGGAGTTAGTACATCACCAGAGGTTCCTGATGAGTGAAAAGGCAAAACTTATGACACCCCGTAAATTTCAGGTCAATATTTTAACCAATTCTGTTCATTATTTTAACTTTTAAAAGTTACGTGTTAATTTGACGTTAATCCGGGAAGTTGTCCCGCGTAAAACTGAAAATCGTTATCGGAAGTGTTTCGACGTCGTATAGAGATTAGTTTACGTGAATTATGATTTATAAAGTCATTCGATGTCAATTCGTGGTTTATGAATATTTACGTTTGCGATTTTTATATTTTTGGCGTCAGTTTACGTTTTCATCATTTTATGTCAAACGAAACCTTAGAAACCTACCACCTTTGCATGTAAACTTAAGATAACATATTACAAGTCTTCTTGTACAACATTCAAACTTCATGTCCTCCCCTACCCCTCCAATTTTTAGTGCAAGCAAACAAAAGAAAAATAAAGCAAATTTTAAAGTCAAAAACAATATCACATGCATGTACTAGTAAGAGATGGTGACCTTCTTGTCTACACCCTCCTATGCATCAACATCTCTTACATGTCACATGAAAGCTTGGACCACTTGAGCACTAGTAAATTCAAGCTAACCTTGGAGCCAAAAATATGGTTTTGATCCCCTCCCTTTTGTCTCTTTGCTCGGCCAAACCAATGGACCATAGGATCCATGGTTCACAATTTTGTTAAGTCACCAAAATCAAGCCATAAGTCACAAAAGGTTAAACCTCAAACCCTAAATCTTACCTATATAAACCCCTTGATAGAAATTCAGGTAATTTCATTCTCACTTGGCCTTACAAAATTTTCTCTTCTCCTATCTTTTCCTTTGGTGGTCTCGGCAACAAACACACACACAAAAACAATTCAGATGATTTCTAGCAAGATTCACACACTCCAAACTCATTTCTAATAAGATCTAAGGTGTTTCCAAGAAGGGTTTCTTTGATTTAAGGTTTATTTCAAGGGTTTATAAGTTAGGGTTTAGTTTTTATACTTGGGTTTTCAAGATCTACTCTTCTTCTTTCAAGATCTTTTGTTTCTATCTTGTTCATCAACTTTTGTAAGTAAACCCTAACCTTTTTCTTTTGATTTCTTTATGTTCTTGCATTTCTATTCAAGATCTATACATCCATATGTTTGTGTTATAATTTTCAAAGCTTATAAAGTAAGTTTTTATAAACAATAAAGATGTTGGTATTTTTATGCGCTCATATTGTAGTCTTGGTGAGATTGAGTGTTCTTGTGTGTTGCAACAAATATGGTGAAGGGATTAGGATTGATTAAGAGTGGATTTTTTTGGATTGGTTTAGTAGTGAATGGGTTTAGGTTCAAATATGCACTATTGTGAAGTTTGGTTGGATTTTGGAGGCGTTTGCTAAAATGATGATTGATGATCCGAATTTGTTTTAAGGTTTTTGGAAACTTAAAAATGTTTTCAATAGCAGAGAAGGTAGCTTTTGGATAGCTTGTTTCGAATAGATAAGTTCTCATATCTCGAACACTAAAAGTGGACTTAAAACGACCGAGTTATGGCGAAATAAATTATGGAACGTTTTTGGGAAAATAACTATATAAGCTTGCTGATTGAATAGGAAAATGGGTTTTCGGACACTTTCAAGATGTTTTGAGCTTTTAAAATGTTGGCGAAACAAGTAATAACGTTAGTATATTAAGTAGGAACTTTTAAAAATGTCACAAACGTAATGTTAGATTTCTAAAACGGGAAACTTCTAGAAATGGAAACTTTTGATATTTATTAGCAAGAAGGACTTAGAAAGTGGGCATTTAGGTTTCACTAATGCGTTTAGGGTAAATGGAATCATCATTATTAAGGGACGGTATTAACGTCCCAAAACTTAGAACTTTCCAAAAATAGAAACTTTCTAAAAATAGTAACTTTCCGAAATTAGAAACATCTCGTGAATTATAACGTAACGTATCCATAAACCTTATACTTTTGTAACAACATGTTTTTATTATATAAACTAAATGCACAAACACTTATGGATGTCTATTTTCGTTGAGCGTCTTATTCGATGTTTCGTATTTATTTCTCGTTTCTAAAGCATGTCTTTTAACTAGGTCGCGGTTAGAGTCGTTCGATATCGTTATTATCTCCGTTAAATTATTTGCTCACCATTTGCTTAAGGTGAGTTCATAGCCCCATTCTTTACTCGTTTTGAATAAATGTTTTATAACTTGAGGTGAGAATCATTGCTTGCTTTTAAAACTGGACACAAGTACTATACGTGAGAATTTCCCTGTTTACGTGTTGCCTAAGTAACGTTTAGACCACTATTGCTTGAATCATCATGAACTGTTAATTACCTTTAACCAACAGGCTGGTTAAATGATCGCAAGTGAATAAATAGATCTGTTGGGACTAATAATCCCCATCCGGGTTTGGTAATTCTTACTAGTCTGGTACTTGACGGACTGTACAGGCCAACGGATGTATATCATGTCGAAATTAGTTAGGTGGTCTTTGGTCAAACACCTGTAAGGGCAAGACTTATATGGCAATGTACATCCTACTTTCCACTATTAGCCTCGGTGTCATGAGCTTAGTGCAACGTAAATGCCTCTTTATGTCAAGTTGTATCTCCTATATCTGTCACATACGTTTTGAAATCTTGTGGTCCACACTGATAACATTTGAACTAAACCTATGAATTCACCAACTTTATGTTGATGTTTTAAGCATGTTTTTCTCAGGTGCTTAGGTTGGATGTTGTTGCTTGAATTATGTGAAGTCCTTTGCCTGGACCAGTCTTTAAGAATTTATCTATGTTTTTAAATACCGTTGTTGAAACTTATTTAAGCTTCCGCATTATAACTCTTAAATCATTTGACTTGATTGATGTAAAACTTATTAATATTTTAATTTAATGCAACGGTATTTATTTTTAAAACGTACCCTTAGAGGTCATTCTTTATGCTTTGTACTTGAGTTATTCATGCACTTCACACCGCGGACGCTTATTCTGACGGGACCCTATTTGGAGGTGTGACAGATTGGTATCAAGAGCCAAGGTTATAGAGAACCAGGTAGTATAACTAGGTCTGGTCTATAACCAGTATGTGATCCTTACGTGATTATATGTGCTTTACGTAATCTTACGTATGCGTAATACTTATATATAATATATAATTAAATACTAAGTATAACTAATATTATTATAATTATATTGCATTCTATTCGCGGCAATGCATTCTATGGTTTATTCATTTATTTATTTTTCCTGCATCATGCACGGTTGATATAAAGAAATTTATATAAACTTTTGCTTGTACAGGTTATGGCTATCTCTACTATTTTGATTTCTTCGGATTCTTCTGAGGAGAGTGTTGGGACACCTTCTGGACGAGTTCTTTGATTTGGTAGGATTCCTACCACTGTGCCAGCCACTACACCTACTATTGATCCACCCGTCATTCATGACGACACCTCATTGATACCTACTGAGACACCTACCATCTCACTTATTACATCTATAATACCACCTACTGCTTTTACTACACACTACACATCTCCATTCATCCACATCGACTCATCTGACGATGACACACCTGATACACCACCATTACCCACCCATGAGATACCACCAGTTGAGGTTTCACTACCTACTAATCAGATTATACCTGCACCATTTGTTGTTTGTGGTGGACGAGTTACCATTGTTTCACCCGGACAGCCTATTCCTTACGGTCGACCGTACCGCTACCATCCTAATGGGCCGGTACACATGATGATTACGAGGAAGAGGGTTGGGCCGCTACCTATACACCGTCTTGCCATAAGACATTCAATCGACTACTCTTCATCAGATCACTTTACTTCTGATGATTCAGCAAGAGATTCACCATCAGAGACATCATCAGATTCTTCTTTAGATGCCCTATCTGACTCTTCATATGTTCATTCATCTTCGGATCATTCATCACCAGCACTATCATCAGGTATGAGATCTAGTCATTAGTTATGTTCATCAGTACCGAGTATTCCTTATTCATCTGCTGCTATTGCCGAGAGACCATCTCTTTCTTCTTTTGTGGGAGTAGGTCCCCTACCACATCTATACCTGTATCTTCACCTGTACCTAGAGCATTGTCTTCTGTATGTGCTGACTTGTTACCACCTCGCAAGAGGATTAGGAGTTTTAATTCTGCGATGGATTTAGAGGATTGTTCGGATGGGAGTTCTGAGTCGTCTGTACCTAGAGAGACTAGTTTGAGAGATGACATTGATGTCAGGGGTAGTGATGAGCCTTACTCAGAGCCTGATATCGACCATGGGATTCAGGCAAAGATCGAAGAGTGTATTGCATATGCGGATGCTCTTAGAGCTGAGAGGATAGATGATAGGGTTATGGTTAAGATTGTTGCTTGAGAGGAGGTCGAGACGAGTGCGAGGGGCACGGTTAAGGTTAGAGTTGATAGAGTTACACATCCTATGGTGTCAGATGATATCCCTGAGCCTGCTCAGGAGGAGGGAGCTATAAAGGTTACTTATGAGATGTTGGGATACTTGGTACAAAGATTTCATGATCACATTGTGGAGATCCCAGTTCACCGAGTTTAGGTTATTGAGAGCATTCAGAGGGATCAAGGGCATAAAATTATAGCGATGGGTCAGCAGAGTGTTGTTCAGTCAGAGAGGATCAGTGAGCTAGAGCGGGATAATACGAGACTTAGAGGCGTGTTGGATGTTGCGAGTCAGAGAGTTACCCGATTTCAGCGTAGGAAGTTAAGTGTTCAAAGAGAGATAAGGCATATTCGGCGTTTGCGATTTTATGATCGTGTGCGGATTGGTAGGCTTGAGGCATGTGCTAGGGAGCACTTAGGCTACCGTCTTTAGATTGTTCCATGATTGTTCTAGTATTGATCTGTAGTATCTAGTAGTAGCGTATTATTAGGGATTTGTAAATCCTATCTTTTAGGAACCATGATGTAACCGTTGAAATTTGATGTTATGAAATCTAATATCTATTATTCTATGTTATGATGTCTTAATCTAATGCTATTTTCTTTTACTCATTGCATACCGTATTATTACTAAATTGTGGGATTATCATGAATTTATTATGATTTTATGTTTCCATGTGATGAAACCTATTATTTTTATCGAACCCTGTTAATAATCCCGTATCACCTAAAGATCTCATTGTGTTGTGTATTGTTATGATTGTAGGACAATGCCTAACACACGATATGGAGCAACAATGACATATGAAGGGATTAACAAACTAATTGCTCGCCAAGTGGCAGAAGCGTTGGAAGCTCGTGACGCTGCCAGAAACCTTGAACACCTAGCGAAAGGTTGGGATGAGCAGGAAGACGAGAATGGTAATGACTATGAAGGTGGGAATGGAGGAGGAAACGAAATGGAGGAGTGAATGGGAATGGGAATGAAAGAGGAAACGGCAATGGAAACGGCAATAGAAACGGTAATGGGAACGGAGGAGGAAATGGTTATGAGAATCACAACGTGAACTTCGAAGGCTTTATGCCACTTAACTTCAAAGGGGCGAAAGGAGTTATTGGGTTGACTCGTTGGTTCGAGAAGATGGAGACGATGTTCCACATTAGTAATTGTCTACAAAAGTATCAAGTGAAGTTTGCTACATGCACACTGCTGGACAGTGCTTTAACTTGGTAGAACACTCATAAGAGAACAATTGGGATTGATGTTGCATATGCCATGACATGGACGGAACTTATGAAGTTGATGATTGTGAAAGGAAATGACTTGACTGCTTATACAAGGATATTTTAAGAATTAGTTATGTTGTGTACTAGAATGGTCCCGGATAAGGAGGAC
Organism: Tanacetum coccineum; assembly: GCA_026074375.1. Lineage (NCBI taxonomy): Eukaryota > Viridiplantae > Streptophyta > Magnoliopsida > Asterales > Asteraceae > Tanacetum > Tanacetum coccineum. The sequence continues at coordinate 18,475 of BQNB010097496.1, read as the reverse complement.
AAAGTTGAGAGATTCATTGGGGTTTTACCTGACAATATCCAGGGGAATGTGATCGCTGCTGAGCCCACTAGACTTCAAGATGTAATCAGTATTGCTAACAACCTGATGGATCAGAAACTAAAAGGATATGCTAGAAGTGCTAAAAACAAAAGAAGGTGTGACAATAACTTAAGGGACAACCGTGGGCAACAACCAGGTTTCAAGCGATAAAATGTTGGCAGTCAGAATGTGGCAAGAGCTTACACGGTAGGAAACAATGAGAAAAAGGGGTATGTTGGATCTCTCCCCTACTGCAACAAGTGCAAGTTGCACCATGAAGGGCCGTGTACTATGAGATGTGGAAACTGTAAGAGGGTTGGTCACATGGCTAGAGATTGTACGTCCGTTGTTGCTCTAAACACTCAAAGGGCCCCAGTTGGGAACCAGTCAGTATTGTTTGTTATGAGTGTGGAAGGCCAGGACATTATAGAAAAGATTGTCCTAAGTTGAGGAATCAAAACCGTGGGAACAAGACTGGAAACAAGACTAGAAACAAGACTGGGAACAATGAAGCTACATCAAAGGCTTATGCCATTGGAGGAGGAGGAGCTAACCTCGATTCCAACATTGTCACGGGTATGTTCCTTCTCAATAACTGTTATGCTTCTATGTTAGTCGATTCGGGTACCGATAGAAGTTTTGTGTCATCTACCTTTAGTGCCTTGCTTGATGTTGCACCGTCCACTTTAGATACTAGTTATGCTGTAGAACTTGTCGATGGAAGAATTTCATAAGCCAATGTTATCCTTAGAGGTTGTACGTTAGAATTATTAGGTCATCCGTTCGACATTGATCTATTGCCCATAGAACTTGATAGTTTCGACGTCATCATCGGTATGGACTGGTTGGTGAAGTACCACGCGATGATCATTTGTGACGAGAAGATCGTTCATATCCCTTATGGAGATGAGATGTTGATAATCGAGGTGATGATTGTGACAGCGAAAGTAAGTCGAAGATAAATATCATATCGTGTACAAAGACCCAGAAGTATCTACAAAAAGGATGTCAAGTTTATCTAGCGCAAGTTAAATCCAAGAAGACTGATGACAAGTCAGATGAGAAGCAACTTGAGGACGTGCCGATCGTACAGGAATTTCCGGAAGTCTTTCTAGAGGACTTGCCTGGACTACCACCTGCTCGACAAGTTGAATTTCAAATCGACTTAGTCCCTGGTGCTGCACCTGTAGCACAAGCCCCGTATCGATTAGCACCAACCGAAATGCAAGAGTTATCCACTTAGTTGCAAGAACTTTCTGACAAAGGATTTATAAAACCCAGTTCCTCACCCTAGGGAGCTTCGGTTTTGTTTGTCAAAATGAAAGATGGATCTTTTCGGATGTGTATCGACTACCATGAACTAAACAAACTTATTGTGAAAAAACGATACCCACTTCCGAGAATCGACGATTTATTTGATCAACTTCAAGGGTCAAGAGTTTACTCTAAGATCGACCTGAGATCCGGTTATCACTAACTCAGGGTTCATGAGGAAGACATCTCAAAGACAGCGTTTGGGACTCGCTATGGTCGCTACGAGTTCCAAGTGATGTCGTTTGGTTTGACTAACGCACCTACGGTATTCATGGATTTGATGAATCGGGTATGCAAACTGTATCTGGATAGATTCGTGATCGTATTCATTGATGATATTTTAATATACTCCAAGAGCAGAAAGGAACATGAGGGGCACCTTAAGTTAATTTTGAGGTTACTTAAGGAGGAGGAATTATACGCAAGTTTTCAAAGTACAATTTTTGGCTTTCAAAGGTACAATTTCTCGGTCACGTGATTGATAGTGAAGGCATTCACGTTGATCCCGCTAAGATCGAGTCAATCAAGGATTGGGCGTCACCCAAGACACCGACCGAAATTCATCAATTTTTAGGTTTGGCCGGTTACTATCGACGATTTATCGAAGGTTTCTCAAAGATCCCTAGGCCTATGACGAACTTGACTCAGAAAAGCGTGAAGTTTGATTGGGGAGAAAAGGCGTTAATTTTCAATTGTTGAAACAAAAATTGTGTAGTGCGCCGATTTTGGCCTTGCCCGGGGGAAGTGAGAACTTTGTGGTATACTGTGATGCTTCGCATAAAGGGTTGGGCGCGGTTTTGAGGCAAAAGGAGAAAGTTATAGCTTACACATCCCACCAACTTAAGGTCCATGAGAAGAACTATACCATACACGACTTAGAACTTGGAGCAGTAGTGTTTGCCTTGAAGATGTGGAGATACTATCTGTATGGCACGAAGTGTGTCGTGTTCACAGATCACAAGAGTTTACAACATATTCTTGATTAGAAAGAGTTGAACATGAGACAGCGATGGTGGTTAGAATTGTTGAGTGATTATGACTGTGAGATTTGATATCACCCAGGAAAGGCGAACGTGGTGGCCGATACGCTGAGTCAAAAGGAAATGATTAAGCCACTGGGAGTTCGGGCCTTAGTCATGACTATTGGTTTGAATCTTCCCAAACAGATTCTGAGTGCTCAATCGGAGGCCAAAAAAGAAGAGAACTTCATAACCGAAGACCTGCAAGGTATGATTAATAAGCTTGAACCTCGTGCTGACGAAACGTTATGTTTGAACAACCAGAGTTGGATTCTGTGTTATGGTGACTTGAGGGCTTTGATTATGCACGAGTCTCATAAGTCAAAGTATTCCATCCATCTTGGATCAGATAAGATGTACCAAGACCTAAAGAAGTTGTATTGGTGGCCCAACATGAAAGCAGAAATTGCCACCTACATCAGCAAGTGTTTAACATGTGCCAAGGTTAAGGCGGAATATCAGAAGCCTTCTGGTTTGTTGGTTCAACCATAAATTCCACAATGGAAATGGGAGAATATAACAATGGACTTCGTGACTAAATTGCCGAAGACGGCAAATGGTCAAGACATGATATGGGTGATCGTCGATCTCCTGACCAAGTCTGCTCATTTCTTACCCATAAGAGGGGTCGACTCATTAGAGAAGTTGACGAGACAGTACTTAAAGGAAGTAGTCTCAAGGCATGGAGTGCCAGTTTCGATCATCTCCGACCGTGATGGGAGATTCACTTTACATTTTTGGTGGTCTCTTCATAAAGCGTTGGGTACTCGATTGGATATGAGTACAGCTTACCACCCGCAAACTGATGGTCAGAGTGAGAGGGCCATTCAAACATTGGAAGACATGTTACGTGCTTGCGTGCTCGACTTTGGAAAAAGTTGGGATAGACATTTACCGTTAGTGGAATTCTCGTATGAAAACAGTTACCATACCAGCATTAAGGCTGCACCGTTTGAGGCGTTGTATGGGCGCAAGTGTCGATCACCTATTTTTTAGGCTGAAGTTAGAGATAGTCAGCTCACTGGCCCATAAATCATCCACGAGAAAACCAAGAAGACTGTTCAAATCAAGAGCCGTTATCAAGCTACCCGTGATCGTCAAAAGAGCTATGCCGATGTAAGAGGAAAAAACCCCTTAAGTTTCAGGTGGGGGATAAGGTCATGTTGAAAGCATTTCCATAGAAATGAATGATACGTTTTGGCAAACAAGGAAAGCTTAACCCTCGTTATATTGGACCTTTTAAGATTATAGCTTAAGTTGGAACAGTTGCCTATCGACTTGAACTCCCAGAGCAGTTGAGCAGAGTTTACAGTACTTTTTACGTCTCTAACTTGAAGAAATGCCTATCCGATGAAACTCTTGTTATACCATTGGACGAAACCCAAATTGATGACAAGCTCCAATTCCTTAAAGAACCTGTCGAAATCATGGACCGAGAGGTCAAGCGTTTGAAGAAAAGTCGCATTCCGATTGTTAAGGTATGTTGGAACTCAAGAAGAGGTCTTGAGTTCACCTGGGAACGTGAAGATCAAATGCAGAAGAAATATCCGCACCTTTTTGCTAATCCAGTATCTGCATTGAATGCTACGTCGTAAGCTTTGCGGATAAAGCTCTTTTAACGGGGAAAGGATGTGATACCTCGTAAATTTCAGGTTAATATTTTTATAGATTTCGTTCATTATTTTAACTTTTAAAAGTTACTTGTTAATTTGGCGTTAATCTAGGAAGTTGTCCCGCATAAAACTAAAAATCATTATCGAAAGCGTTTTGACGTTGGACTAAGCTTAATTTATGTGAATTGTACTTAGTAAAGTCACTTTATGTTGTTTCATGGTTTACGAATATTTACGTTTGCAATTTTTATATTTTTGGCGTGAGTTTACGTTTTTAGCGTTTTTGATCAAACAGAAACCCAGAAACCCATCACCTTTGCATATAAACTCAAGATAACTTATTACAAGTCTCCTAGTACAAAAATTCAAAATTTCATGTCCTCCCCTACCCTCTAAAATTTTGGTGCAACCAAACAAAGGAAAAAGAAAACAAATTTTGAAATTCAAATACTACTTCACATGCATGCATAAGACATAGAAAGTGACATACTTGTTCTTTTCCTCACAACAAGCCAACTTACCCTTACACCATGAATCCTTACAAACTTGGACCACTTGAGCACTAGTGAAAGTATAATAATTTATTTAGCCACCTTAGAGCCAAAGTCTTGAGCCATGGCTAGTCATTTTGGCTTGGTCTTCCCCTTTTGTCCCTTTGCTCTGCCGAATACCACACCACACACACCCTTGGTGTGCTTGAGCCACATGTAACTATAAACCCTAAACCTTTCCCTATAAATACCAACTTATAAACACATACATCTTATTTGGTTGATTTTATTAGGCAAAAATTATTCTCTGCTCTTTTCTCTTTCTTTTTGGTCGCGGCATCAAACACACACACAAACACAATCCATAACTTTGAATTACTCCAAGATTTACACGCTCCAAACTCATTTCTATCAAGATACAAGGTGTTTCCAAGAATGGTTTCATTTGATTTAAGGTTTATGTCAAGGGTTATAAGTTAGGGTTTAGTTTTTATACTTGGGTTTTCAAGATCTACTCTTCTTCTTTTAAGATCTTTTGTTTCTATCTTGTTCATTAACTTTTGTAAGTAAACCCTAACCTTTTTCTTTTGATTTCTTTATGTTCTTGCATTTCTATTCAAGATCTATACATCCATATGTTTGTGTTATAATTTTCAAAGCTTATAAAGTAAGTTTTTATAAACAATAAAGATGTTGGTATTTTTATGCGCTCATATTATTGTCTTGGTGAGATTGAGTGTTCTTGTGTGTTGCAACATAGATGGTGAAGGGATTAGGATAGATTAAGAGTGGATTTTATTGGATTGGTTTAGTAGTGAATGGGTTTAGGTTAGATTAGGCACTATTGTGAAGTTTGGTTGGATTTTTTGAGGCGTTTGCGAAAATGGTGCTTGCTGATCCGAATTTGTTTTAAGGTTTCCGGACACTTAAAAATGTTTTTAATAGCCGAGAAGATAGATTTTGGATAGCTTGTTTCTAATAGACAAGTTCTCATATTTCGAACACTAAAAGTGGACTTAAAACGGCCGAGTTATGGCGAAATAAATTTTGGAACGTTTTTGGGAAAATAACTATATAAGCTTGTTGATTGAATAGGAAAATAGGTTTTCGGACACTTTCGGGATGTTTTGAGCTTCTAAAATATTGGCGAAACAAGTAATAACGTTAGTATGTTAAGTAGGAACTTTTAAAAATGTCACAAACGTAATATCGGATTTCTAAAACGAAAAACTTCTAAAAATGGAAACTTTTGATATTTATTAGCGAGGCGGACTTAGAAAGCGGGCGTTTAGGTTTCACTAATGCGTTTAGGGTAAATGGAATCATCATATATTAGGGGACGGTATTAACATCCCGAAACTTAGAACTTTTCAAAAATAGAAACTTTTTAAAAACAGTAACTTTCCGAAATTAGAAACCTCTCGTGAATTATAACGTAACGTATCCATAAACCTTATACTTTTGTAACAACATGTTTTTATTATATAAACTAAACGCACAAACACTTATGGATGTCTATTTTCATTGAGCGTCTTATTCGATGTTTCGTATTTATTTCTTGTTTCTGGGGCATGTCTTTTAACTAGGTCGCGGTTAGAGTCGTTCGATATCGTTATTATCTCCGTTGAATTATTTGCTCACCATTTGCTTAAGGTGAGTTCATAGCCCTACTCTTTACTCATTTTGAATAAATGTTTTATAACTTAGGATGATAAACATTGCTTGCTTTTAAAGCTGGACACAAGTACTATACGTGAGAATTTCCATGTTTACGTGTTTCCTAAGTAACGTTTAGACTACTATTGCCCAAATCATCATGAACCGTTAATTACCTTTAACCGACTGGCTGTTTAAGTGAGCGTGTGTAAATAAATAGATCTATTGAGACTAATAATTCCCATCCGGGTTTGGTGATTTTTACTGGTCGGGTACTTGACAGACTGTACAGGCCAACGGATGTATATCATGTCGAAATTAGTTAGGTGGTCTTTGGTCGAACACCTGTAAGGGCAAGACTTATATGGCAGTGTACATGCTACTTTCCACTATTAGCCTCAGTGTCATGAGCTTAGTGCAATGTATATGCCTCTTTATGTGAAGTTGTATCTCATATAATTGTCACATACGTTTTGAAATCTTATGGTCCACACTGATAACATTTGAACTAAACCTATGAATTCACTAACTTTATGTTGACATTTTAAGCATGTTTTTCTTAGGTGCTTAGCTTAGATGTTGTTGCTAAAATTATGTGAAGTCCTTTGCCTGGACCAGTCTTCAAGAATTTATCTGTTGATCCCAATCTAAGATCTATTCCTTAGCTTGTAAAGATTAAGTTACTTTGGATAAATCCAAAACAACTATAGTAGAAACTTTGTGAATATTAAAGAGTATGTGGAATCTACTCTTTAATACTTAGAAGAAAATCAATGAAACAGTAAACTTTAATAACAATGATATAACTGAAAAGCTCCAATATTATTATTATGAATAATATAAGTACTCTGTGTAGTACTAGGGTTTACAACCTTGAATCTATTACTATTGTGCATGCAACTCTATGTATATTATCTAACATCATAACCTAAGATCTCCTTTTATACACCAAGGAGTCCTTTACAAGATAACTACAAATCTTCTATAATTCTAATCTTATACACATATCTTTCTAACAAAATAGAATATACACTGAATAAGTCAATACACATCACTTCACATGTCTTTATCCCTTTAGCAGTCTTAAGTCTTCATGCATCAGTGTTAATTCCTTCAGCAGTGTTAAGTTAGAACTGGCAGTACTAACTTTCTTCTAGCAGTACTAACTAGTTAGTACTGGCAGTTGTAATCTTGAGCAGTACAAAGTCTTTAGCTTGGTAGTACTAAGTGTAAAGACCTTTAATTCCCAACAATCCTCCCCTAAACTTATGATTTACCTCCAAATCATTAAGTTTCTTGAATTAAACCTTGAGTGGATTCTTCCAAACACCTTACCTTCTTGGTCTTTCAGCCATCATGAATATCTTCCTAAGAAGTTTTTTGGATATCTCATTATTTTGTTCCACCAAGAGCTTTGCTGCCAACATCTGCATAAGAACACCTCTTGACAAAGGATACTCCTTCTCTACTAGCATGTAGATGTTAATTCTATCCTTTGTAGATACATGATGCACTCCACATGTATCATACAGTCTCCATGTTATATCATGAACATGTTTCTGAGACTTCCATAACTCATCATCAACATCAGGTTCAAACAATCTCTTCAACTCTACCTAGAGCTCAATTTCTTTATCTTCTGTAGGATCTGTTGAGTTGAACCTTTCTTGAACCAGACTCCATAGTTTGACTAAATCATCTCTGTCAAAAGACTTTAGCATATCTTCAAAAATCTGATATACCTCTGTATGATTACCTACCCTGATGATTTTCCAGTACATTCTTGAATCTTCAGTGTAAACCTCCCAGTCAATGATTGGATATTTGGTTTGCAGAGCTTCAACATTCATCCCTTCTTCTGGAACTATGATCATCAATTGATGTAGTTCTTCTTGTGATAGTTCATCATCTTCTTTCTCTTTTGATTCTTCAGCTGGTTCTGAGTTTTCACTAGTCTTTTGCCTCTTAGAACTCCCTTGATCAAGTTCTTCTTCTGCATCCCTCTTTGAACTTCCAGCTGCTAACTCAGGAACTTCTCTTCTAATTTCAGTCTCCATGGGTACAAAAGCGCCTACTCTCCTCATTGTTGCTTCAAACAAATTCTTGAGCTCATCAAAGGAAAGTCTCTTTAATTGTTGCAGAGTGTGACTTCCCATATGCTTGATATAGTTAGACATATAAGTTCTCTGTTGAGCTTGTGTGAGTGGCTTGTTCCTCCTTTCTTCAGCTCTTTGTTGGGCAAAATATCTTTTTCTCTGGTTGATAAGTTCTGCAAGCAGTCTTGCTTTTTCAGCTTCAGAGTATTTTTCTCTTTCTTCTGCTTGTATCCTTTGTGCTAGCTCTTCATCAGCTTCAATTGTAGCTTGTATGTCTTCCCATTCTTCAATATTGAAAGAGCTAGCTTCTTCATGCACCCTGGCAATCCTCTTCCTTTCTTCTTCATCAAGTTGTTCTTGCAATCTTACAGCTGCTTCATAACCAGCTCTTTCTTGTCTTTGCTGCAACTTTGTCTTAGTTTGCTATAGCTCAGATTCATCCATTTTAGCCTTACCTTTGTCTTTGGTTGCACTCCTCCTAATATACATTAGTGTCTCAGCAGTACTAATGCCTTCAACAGTAGAAACTCTTGGAGTACTGGCAGTACTAATAGAAGCACCAGCGATAGTAACTGCTGCACCAGCAGTACTAACATCTTCAGCAGTATAAACTTCAGTTTCAAACTCTATTTCTTGTCCATGCCTCCCCTGAATCTCTGCATCATGTTGTACCAATGTAATATCAAGATCTTGATCAATTTCATCTATCTTCCTCCCCTGTTTGGAAGAATCTTCTGCATCATCTTCATCATCAAAGACCATAATATTTACTCTTCTTCTAGATTGGCTTGACTTAGTTGCTTTCTCCAACTTTTTTACTTTCTTGATAAGTTTGGTATAAGCAGCACCATACACTTTCTTTGTCTGCCTCAAGTCTGTCTCCAAAGCTACAACTCTGTCTGATAATTTTGTAACCAAATCCATCAATTCGTTATGTTGCATTCTGCCCTTATCACTTCCAAGTTTGTGGACTCTTGGGAGAGGTAAATCATGAGGCATGGTAGGGGTCTTATCAATGTTACCACTGCCATGTCCTGCATTTATGCTAGAGACAGTAGTGGCAGCCCCTCCATGTCTGACATCCACACCTGTGGATGCAGCCTCATCTGCTGCAGGGTTTGAGTAGGACATCTGGGCTGAGGAACCTCATATTCTAGTCTGGTTGGTATCCTAGAGGGTGATAAAAGTGGTGGTTGTGAGGTTGATGTAGCACCTGTGGGTATGTGATGGGACTCAACTAGGACTGTTGATCCTTCAACCTAAATAATTAGGCCCTGAACAAGCATTGTAGGAAACAATGGAATATCCACCCCAGTATAACCCTTAGAAGACCTCCTAATATTGCTAAAAAGTTTTTGAGTATGGGCAGGAGCAATATAAGTTCTTGTGTGAGGTAGAAGCAGTCTCTTGTGCTTGTTCAAAAAGATTTGTATAAACCTTGGATACATTAAAATTTTATTCTTACTATCTAAGTTTTTTACCATACCATCAAAAAACAATTTTGAAAAGTTAAAAGTCCTGTTTATGGCCAAGCAAATGATATCAGTTGCTATATTGCTACTAAATTATTCCCAGGCAGTCGTCTTAGGACTTAAACAATGAAGGATGGTATGGATAAAAAATCTTCATTGAGGGGAAAAGTGTCCCTAATGGAAGGTCAACTTGTCAGAATTAGACACATACCCCATAAGAGCAAGTTGTTCAAAATTTCAGTAGTAGGCAAAGTACTAATACCATCAGAATCTTCTAACTTGAGTTGCCTCCTAATAGATGCCTCAGTAATAATCTTAACTTTCCCATCTATTGTAGTAGTTATTTGTATTTCTCCACTATCAAGTGTGCTTGCAGTAGCAGTTTGCCAGAACTGTTGGATAAGTGAAACATAGATAGTAGGATTTTCTGTAAGAGCATACCATATGTGACTATGATTGAGAAAATCCACTATTTGATGAAATCCTTCACTTCCCTCTGATTTGTTCAAGTAAGCAACCATGTTGTGTGTATTACAGAACTCCAAATTCGCCATTGTTTATTGTGAAAAGGTTGATTGAGGTCTGGGTTAGGTTCGGTTCTGGGAGTATGTGTGTTTGGCAAAGTTAATTGAGATTTTATAGAGAGCACTTAAGGTTTTGATTGGACCGACTGAATAAAATTGAATCTTTATCTTGAAGAAATCTTATAAGTGAAAGAAAGATCAAGAATTATCCAAATTATAGACACCTATAAGCAAAATATTTAGCAGAAATATCTCAACGGCTATATTTAATTGCCAAAAATCTGTTATGCCCCAAACAGTACTAACGATATTATAACAGTACTAAGTTTAGCCTAACAATACTAAATAATGCCCAGCAGTACTAAGTGATGCCTAGCAGTATTAACTTTTGAGATACCAGTTTTAACCTCAATGTCGTTCCAAAAAGCATTTCCATCATCAATGTTGATTCTCACAAGCTCGCTTTCTGTTTTTATTCTCACTTTATCTCTCAATTCTTTTTCTCACTGAATCACTCTGTCTGTTTTTGTTTCACAAATCTCTATTTCTGTTTTTGAACTCACTACATCTCTCATTTCTTTTTCTCACTGGATCACTCTGTCTATTTTTGTTTCACAAATCTCTCTTTCTGTTTTTGAACTCACTACATCTCTTATTTCCTTTTCTCACTTAAATGTTGTCCTGAATCATGAGCCCTTTCAGGTAGTTTTTGTAACACCCCCTTATTTGACATATAGCAGCGGAAGTTAAATTGGGGTATTACTTCATGAATCAATAGTCATAATCATAGAAAACGACTTAAAAGAGACATTTTGGAAAATTTAGTTATCATTCAATATTATTTTAGAGTTTTACAAAAATGAGGTCCCAAAATACATATGAAACACATAGAATTTGAATGATAACAAGTTTGGACATCCTCAAGTCCAATGCCACTCCGTGCCATAGGTTGCTCAATTACCTGAGATAAACATGCTAAAAAGGTCAACACAAAGGTTGAGTGAAATTCACAGGTTTGAAATATAATAGTTGAATACAAGTCATCATAAATGGTAATAATTGTACAATTACAATTATCATGGAAAACAATATTATTGCCCTAAGCTCATGACAACAACACGTTAACATGGAAATCACCTCAGTGACATTATTGAGGAACAAATGTCCTCTTGGAAAGGTAACTTGCCAAAGTTACCCATTATTCTCAAATATAGTACGTTTGATTACCTCATGTACAGGTAAACACAAATGGGATTTGTCAATCCTAATAGATCTATCCACAATATTCGCGTTCACTCGCAAGTGATTAATGGTTCATGATAAATGATATTGGCAGTAAAGGTAAACTTAGGCAATAATATATTAGGATAGCATACAGTTGAAAAATACTTATATTCATGGTTTATAGCATGTATCCCCTCACGGGGTTTAGAAAAACATATAAAGGTGGGACTATAAACTCACCTTGATAAGAAAATCTGATTGATGGCAAAATTAAATCAAATGGAAGTAAACAGCTTCGATACGCAACCTGGGGTAATATGTCAAGTCTTAGTTCGATTGTTTATATTTCAAAACTTCATTTCATAAAGTTTAACGTAAATATTAATTTGGTTCTTTAACTTGTGAAATCATCGTATCACTGTTCGGTCAATCATAATCCAGAGGTCACGTAGTAAACGTTTGAGGAGCTAGGACACTTTAAATCGTAAATCCAGCAACTTATCAAAACGTCTACCTAAATAAAATCCCCTTACATGAAATTACCTAGTAACGTGATACGTTATAGTTTAAATGATAGGATTTTATCTTTTTAAGTTTCTTCAAAAGCTAATGGATGATAAATTATGTTAAATATATAACATAATTATTTTATAGTGTTTCGATCGACGAATAATAATGACAAATGTGTCGGCCTTTAATAAAATCAAGTCTTATAATATTTAAATATATTTTATAATTAATATAAAAATATTATATTTTATACCCTTTAGAATATAAAAATGACAATATATACCCTTGGTATATATTAATATACAAATTTAATCCTTTATATATAACTTTATATAAATTTTACCCCTAACTTAGAAAATTGACAAAATAGCCCCTTGTGGTTTCAGGTTTAGGATAATTACATTTTTAGCCCTTCTAGTTTATAAGTTTCAAAATGTTACAATATATACCCCTAAAGTACAACATGATTGCATTTTAAGTCCAAAAACCATATACTTTGCATTTTTCGAATCCAATTCAATTTTGCAGCATTTATCTTATCATAATAAGCTAAAATATGTTAGATTTACAAGCTTAATAAGCTTATAGCTTATAAAAATGAGCTTATGAGCTTGTTTATCCAATTAGGGTGTGTTTGGCTTTAAAATTAGAATCTAAAAGCTTAGAGCTTCTAGGGTTTGTTTCCAAGTTTATAAAAATGATATTATAGCTTGTAGAAATAGCTTATAGGACCAGCTTATAGCTTATAGCTTTTAGCTTTTTAGGGTTTCAAAATTAGGGTTTTAGGGTTTTAAGGGCACGGTTTGGTTTAGGAAAACCAAACAAATGGTTTAGCTTATTCAAATAGTTAAATCATAACTTACAACCAAACTTAAAACTCTCTCAAATGGTGTTCTAGCCGAGCTAAGGAACAATAGAAAGAAATGCCTATCCGACGAATCCCTTGTCATTCCAATGAAAGAGCTTCGGCTCGATGACAAACTTAACTTTGTGGAAGAACCAATAGAAATTATGGATCGAGAAGTCAAGCAACTAAGACAAAGTCGTATCCCTATAGTCAAAGTAAGTTGGAACTCTAAAAGAGGCTCTTGATTCGTCTCTAAAAGTTTTCGGATCATACTTACCCATTTTCGACCCATTTTACCCATTCGTGTACTTGTAAGTCTCTAAACTTGTTCTATAAGTTCTTATTATGTTGTAGAGCATATATAAAACCTAGTTACAGTTTTGTACAAAGTTCCATCAATTCCTTTAGTTTCATACTATCCTCCCTACTTCCAAGTGTGTTAACTCTTGAGAGAGGTGGGTTATTAGACTGTTTAGATGCAGCCTCAAACCTAATTTGAGCTTCTGCATCCTTTAATATGGTATCTTGGCACCTGGGACCACTACCTGAACCAGTTCCCTAAGGAAAAGACTCATTAAGTGTTGCCATGGATTGGGTCCTATTTATGTTACCACTGTCCTGCTCTGCTTCTAAGCTAGAAGCAGTAGTGGCAGCCCTTTCCATTCTATCTTCCCACTCCTTAATGGCAGTCTCATTTGCTACAAGGGGAATAGGTCCACTAGACTGAGATCTCTCATTGGTCCTTTTTAGCTTTCCTAGGTCTTTGAGTCCTTTTGGGTTAAAATAATGATAGAACAATGATTGATTCAAGATTAGGTAGTGAAGCAGTTGTGGATGTGTGTTGGGGTTCAGTGGGATTTCTTGACCCTTCACCCACTTTTGCTTGTTGTTATGCAGCTTGTTCATTCCAGTACAAACATCCTTTGTGTGTCTATTTCATCTTCATATTAACACAATTAACCTCCCCTCAATCAATACTTCAGAGGTTAAACATTCCAACTCCACAATTGGTACTACCAAATCCAACCTTACTACTTTGCTTATCCTGCAAGTGTTAGTCCCAAACCAAGAAAATACAATCCAAAGTATTTGCTTCTTAACAGTATTAATTTTGACTAACAGTTTTAACTAGCAGTCATAAGTATAAGTGACAGTATTAGTTATACTTAGCAGTACTAATTAACAGTACTAATCCTTCACAAAACTTTACAAAGGCACAAAGAGATTAAAACATCAAGGTTTAATCATTCCAATACTTGCAACCAAGTATTGGAACCTTCCAACATCAAAGGCTTTTTTAAGTAAGTCTGCAAAATTGTTATCTGTGTGTATTTTAACCACTTGAATTAACTTTTTATCATTGCAGTCTCGTATAAAATGATGTCTAATCTCTATGTGTTTTGTTTTAGAGTGTAAAACAAGATTCTTAATAATGCATATAGTACTATTATTGTCAATATTAATCATGGTGTGCATAAAATTATACCCATAATCTAGCATTTGATTCTGAATCCAGAGTACTTATCCACAGCAACTAGCAGCATCCACATATTCAGCTTCAGTAGAGGAAGTGGCAACCACAGTTTGCTTCTTGCACTGCCATGAGATTAATCTGCACCCTAGGAACTGACAACCTCCTGTTGTGGACTTTTTATCTAAGCTGGCTCCAGCATAGTCACTATCAGAATATGCTACCAAATCAAAGGAAGAATCTCTAGGATACCAAAGACCCAATTTAGGTTGGCCTTTTAGGTACCTAAAAATCCTTTTTACATCATGTAAGTGTGATGCCTTAGGTGAGACTTAGAATATGGCACATGCTCATACTGCAAACATAATGTCTGGTCTAAATGATGTAAGATACATCAATGATCCAATCATTGATCTATAAAAATGAACATCAACATCATCACCATCTAAGTCCTTGAGCAAAGGCTTATCTGTATCCATTGGGGTGCTAGCTGTCCTGACATCTGTGAAACTAAACTTCCTCAATATTTTAGCTACATATTTATCCTGACTGATAAATATCCCATCTTCTTTTTGCTTCACTTGCAACCCTAAGAAGAAAGCGAGTTCTCCCATAGAACTCAACTGAAACTTGTCATGCATCAGTTTTTCAAACTCAGTACACAACTCCTTCTTTGTAGAGCCAAAGATAATGTCATCAACATAGACCTGTATAAGTAATATATCCCCTTTTTGCTTCTTGATAAACAAGGTCTGATATATCTTTCCTCTGTGAAACCCATTGTCTAATAAATACTTGGCCAAGGTTTCATACCAGGCTCTTGGAGCTTGATGCAAACCATAAAGTGCTTTCACCACCTTGTAGACTTTGTCTGGATAGTCAGGATCTTCAAACCCTGGAGGTTGACACACATATACCTCCTCTTCAATTATACCATAAAGGAAAGCACTTTTCACATCCATCTGATACACCATAAATCCCATAAAGGAAGCATAGGCTAAGAACAGCCTTATTGCCTCAATTCTTGCTACATGAGCAAAAACTTCATCATAGTCTATGCCTTCTTCTTGAGTATATCCCTGTGCAACTAGTCTTGCTTTATTTCTGATTACTATGCCTCTTTCATCTTTCTTATTCCTAAAAATCCATTTTGTACCAATAGCCCTCTTACCCTTAGGCAAATCCACTAGAATCCAAACCTTTTGTAGCTGAAACTATAGAAGCTCTTCATGCATTGCTTCTACCCAAGCTGAATCACTTAGAGCTTTGGCAATCCTTTTGGGTTCTTCTTGGGATAGGAAACAAGCAAACAAACAAGTATGAAGGTCTTCATGAGTTTTCCCTTTATAAACAACACTAATAAACCCTTGTTCATTTATAGTCTTTGTCATTCTCCTTGTCTATACACTAGACATCACATCACCAATCACATTATCAAGTGAGTGATCTTTATGAATCCTTGTAATTGGAGTAGAAGGAACTTGATATGTGATAGAAATGTTGCTCATATCCAATTCTGTTTCATCTCCAAAGAAATCAACATGTGTGGCTTCAAGTGGAGCAGTAATAATTGTTGAACTAGCAGTCTTAATATTTAGACTACCAGTATTAATACTAGCAGTATTAATATTTGGCCCAGCAGTATTAACATCTAAAGAACTGTTTTTAGGCTTCTCTTGATCATTAATTCCACTTTCTTTATTTTCACTTTCATCATCCTTCTTTCCAGCATCACTAGAAGGTTGTGGTTCATCATTGCTAGCATTATTTGAAGAAGAATCAAATAGTGAACCATCTTTCCATAGTGGCATCAAAATGTAGTCCTGGCTAGATCCTGTCTCCTTGTTAGATTGACCTGCACCAATACTTTCTTTTATACCTACAAAATCATTAGAGTTTGTACTTGCAACAACTGGCACATAATGCATTGATTCTGTTAGAACATCAATATCAAACAGCCACTTTAGTCCATCACCTGCAATAGTAGGCTTATCCTTCAAGAACTTAACATGCAAGTTTTCTTCTACTTTCCTAGTTCTAATGTTGTGTACTGTAAAAGCCTTACTATTCAATGAGTATCCAACAAAGAATCCATCATTAGACTTTCCATCAAACTTGCCTAAATGATCTAAGGTATTAAGAATGGTAACATGACACCCAAATGGTCTCATAAAGCTTAGAGAAGGTGTTCTACCTCTAAAGAGTTCATAAAGGGTCTTGTTATGAGGCTTGACTACTAATACCCTATTCTGCACATAGCAAGCAGTATTAACTGCTTCAGCCCAAAATGTAGTAGGTAACTTAGAGTCAGCTAACATGGTTCTAGCAGCCTCAATTAGTGTCCTATTTCTTCTCTCAGCAACACCATTTTGCTGAGGAGTTCTAGCTACACTAAATTCCCTCTTAATGCCTTTCTTTTCACAAAACTCACTCATAACTCTATTTTTGAACTCTGTTCCATTGTCACATCTGATTATCTTTACTTTCTTATCAACTAGATTTTCTATCTGAGTTATAAAGCTCTTAAGAATGCCACTAGTTTCATCCTTAGATGCTAAAAAGAAAACCCAAGTAAATCTGCTATAATCATCAGTGACAACTAGACAATATTTCTTATTCATTAAGCTGCTCACAAAAGTTGGACCAAACAAGTCCATATGCAACATGAATAAAGGCTGAGTAATAGAGTTCTGAATTTTGGACTTACAGGAGGCTTTGTGTTGTTTTCCCTTAAGGCAAGCAACACAAGTTTGGTCATTTTCAAAACTTTTGTAGGTAAACATCCTGCCAAAGAATGATTCATCAATTAATGGCCTTATGCAAAAAGACAAGTTAAAACCTCGTTTAGGAACAATATTCCTTCATATCAACATGTACATGTTGTTCCTTTCTTAAACAAGTTTATTAATAGTTTTTAAAATTTACATACCAAGCCTCCTATGCTATATCATGATTCATCAAGTGTGGCCTTGCAACACAACAATTTAAACACTTTTTAAGAACAATATTCTTCATATCAACATTGTACATATTGTTCTTTCTAGGAACTTTAAGTAAAACCTAACTTTCATCGGCTAACTTAAAGTCAAGAGACAGAACAAAACATCCAGTGTTAGTAAAAAGAACACTGATCTTTTTGTCACACATCTGTGAAACAGTAAAAAGGTTAAATTGTAATTCCTTGAAACAAAGTACACATCCTCAAAATCAGCTTACCCAATTGAAGAGTTCCCCTTAACTAGTAATTGTCCTCCAGTAGGCTCCTCCCCCAAAAGGTAACATAGTCCTCCATCAAAATTCCATGAAGTCTGAAGATAAGACAAGTTCCCTTCATTCCTTGAGCAATCGCTGTCAACAAATCCTTGATCTTCTTTTTATGGATGACCCTGCACATAAAAATAAGAAATTTCGTTTCCCTTTGGGACCCAAGCCAATCACTGACTTGGAAAAATTCCCCTGGGGCCCCCCCCTCTTTCGTGTATCAACATAATTATGTCTCTTCAAAGTAATTGATGCACTATTAAGTTTGGTAGGTCTCCAAACCCAACATGCTGAGGCCTTAACAGCATTAACCTTATTTGCCCAAACAGCATTAACTACTACTGAATTTGGCCTAGCAGTATAAAATTTTTCCCATACAGAATTAACTATATTGGCATAAAATTTTTGTTAGTTAATGCGGTTCTTATTTGATAGGGCCTCTTTATAGTTGATTGTGTTGATTTAGAAAAATGTGACATTGGTCTAGCACTATAAACTGTAGTTTTTGGAGGAGCAGTATTAATAGGCCTAGCAGTATTAAGTGGTCTTAGGCCAGTTTTCATTAAAACTGCTATTGGAACTATGTTCCTGTGAGCACTAGGGTTAGCTTGTTTAGCAGAATAATTGTAATTCACCATTGTATAATTATTTCCAGATACCACCATTCCCTTTGATGGTAATTGCAGTTAGCCTACACATGGTCAAAACTTCCACAGACAAAACAAGCTTTATTGTACATCACAAAATCAATTCCTAGTTGTAGGGACTTCTGATTATTCTAGTTTCTTTGATTTCCCCTGGGATTTTGTGACCTGTATATTTAAGCATACTTAACTGGTTTCCTAACTAATTTTTCTTGTTGTTGAGGTCTAACGAAATCTATCTTAGAAACAGTTAAAAAAAGTTTTCTTCTTTAACTTATCATCTGACACCAGCTC
>BQNB010097495.1:0-21062 GCA_026074375.1 Tanacetum coccineum | reverse complement strand
TAGAAGGATTTTGTATCAAGTTTGTTTTGCTCAAACAGAAGTTATGGATACTTGGCAGGGATAATGGAGTCTTGAACATAGAAAAAACATTCATGTCAACCCTCGATACGAGTAATGACTTTAGGAAACAAATTCAGAATATGTTTTTTAGACCTTTTAGCAAAAATCAACCATTTAACGGCTTGACCCAAATTGAAAAATCCTCGGAAGAGGTCGACAGAGGGCTCACAACCATAAGCTTTGCACATCACAACAAAAGTGGTGACTTGGCACAACCAAAAGGGTTGAGCCTCGATATATGAACCTAAAAATATTCGAGAACTTCATAGAAGAACTTAGTAAGTGGAAGCCTAAGATTTGCAAGAGAGAATGAATGGGTGTACAACCTGGCATACCTAGGTGGAGCATCAAAAATGGTCTGATTGGATTTAGGAAGAATAACATGATATTCAGATGGAATGTGGTAAAAGGTGAGAAAATCATTGAACTCCTCTTTTGAAAGTTCACAAGTTTGAATGGTTATGAAATCCTTTACACTCATAATTAAAAAGATAGTAATTATTATCTTACCTTAGAAATAGATGAACAGCAGAAAGGAAGATGATGACGGTAAAAAGAAAAGAAGGGTTTATGGCAAAGTATTTATAGGTAACTCTCAATACCTTTACGACCATCCATGTGTCAAGCATCAGGGATCATCCAGAATTCAAACTAGAGGAAAAAGTGGGATAAGACATTTACGATTACCCAAGAAGATTGTTGAGTAATCTTCATTTAAAGACTCAACTAACTCTACAAAAAGTGGACTTATAATTAAATGAATGCAGCACGAGCCTTCGACATGGCCTACGATTTAGACTACATTTGATGAGTCGAACGCAATGCATCCATAGATGCATACATTACTGAGGGGCTTGATGACGTACCCTCCCCTCTGACTCGAAGGCCTCCCCTTCGAGCTTGAATGGGATCTTCTCCCAATTGTATTTTGAAACCTTCGAATAGTTTCGAGTGACATAAAATTATCTTCGAGACAGTTACCAATATGGGAATCCGCCACGCGAAGGCCCCAAACCCTTTGCGGTAAGGCCTTCAACGAAACTAGGGCAGAGTTCAGACTTGTTTAAGTCAAACACCCACGATCTCCCTCTCCACCAAAGCTTTCCCGCCAAGGTAGAGAATGTGGTATACAGTTCTTGCAATTAGCCCTTAAAATGTGGGACACCCCCACGATCATCGGCTTTTGTGCTAGGCCTCATCCCATCCTATTTCTACACATATAAATAGATGGCAAGGTCTCCAGGCATGACTAAGACTTTCACACACTCATACAAACTTACATACTTACCTTACATCAAAAAAACACATACTTACTCTCATGTCGAAGGTGATTCGCAGGGACCCCCTCTGCGCCTCACCTAACGTAGTGTTTCTATTTGTGTTGACACAGGTTATCCAAGAATTGGCAATCCTTCAAGCATCCCAAGAACTCTTCGATCTCATCGAAGCCTGATCGTTTCCATATTTGCACAATCAATATGCATTGCTTGCATAGATCGATACATCTTACAAATGATATTTTCCAGTTCTTTATTTTGTTTTTCCAAAACAATTTCCTTGTCAATGTATTTAGACTCTTTTTCTTTAGATTCTGTTTTGAAAACAGTTAATGTTTTTGCTAAAGATTCCTTTTCTTTGACATAAGTATAAAGAGTTTCTTTAAGTATATCTATCTCCTACTAAAAAGCGGCAAGCTTTGCATTTCTATTCCGAATTAAATCATTCATTTTAGAATCTATTAATTTTTCACGTTTGTTCAAATCTACATTAAGTCTTTGTTCAAAAATGGCGACTCGTTCTTTGTATCTCTCAAGCTTAGCGGTTAATGATTCATTTACCATTTTATTTGTTTGATTTTCTTTATCTAGATTAGTTACATGATCAGTCATTTGTTCAACTAAAGATAAAACCAATAAATCATTTGGTGCAAAAGAATTAGTATCCTGAATACCCGCATCTTGTGACTTTTGCAAATATTAAGAGTAAGGAATGATATTGATATCACTATTTATCTCATTATCTGGATAATCATCAACATGTGTTTGTTCAGAATACGACATCTCTTGCACATCCTGATTAATCATATCATTTGGATAAAAATTAGAATATGGTACCTCAGAAAGAACATCAGGATCACATCTTGAAATATTTGACATCAGAACCGCTTTAGCTGAGGATATATCATTACAATTCGAGTCATAGGCATCCAAGTCTTCAGTCTGGAAGGCTGAATTATGAGGGATTGTCTGTTGAGCAACTTGAACTTCTGCTATTCCAGGGTCTGCTATGAATGAAAGTTGCTCTTCATCCAATATCAGACCAGCTTCTTGTGCTTCGGCTAACATCAACTTCTCCTTAAACCATGCAGAACTTCGTGGCCTCTTTGGCTGAGTGCATTGTTTCGCCATATGTCCTTCCCCCATACATTTATAACACTTCACAACCTTTGTTTGACTAGCTGCATAGTTTCCTCTTGAGGTTGTAGCAATTCCTCGGTTCCTGGTGCCAGCAAAACTCTGAGTTTGTCTTCCTTGAACTTGTTGAATGGTGGCTCTTCCATCTTGAATGGTTGCCTGATTTCTGGGATTGGAAGACGTTCTGAGATGATTATTTAAAGGTGGAAACCTTGATGCCACAGCAGATAGGAATGTCATTGCTTTTTTGATGCATTCAATTGGATCATCTCCTTGCTAAAACGTAGGAACAGTGAGACCAAAGTCCAATTGAGGAAATTTAGCTTGAGATTAAAGTGTCACTGGTGGAGATATGAATGGTTGTGGAGAAACTGATTGTTGTTGTGGATTGACTAGAGTGTGATGGTGTTGATGATGAGTAGGTGCTGCATAAACTGGTGTGAATTGTTGAGGAGGTGGATACAAGACCTAAATGTTGTGGAGACTGAGAAGGATTCTATAGAGTTTGAGTGTAACACCCCCAAAAATTGTGTCACAGCGGAAATGTGTCCGGAGGCGTTACTTCATAATACATAACGCTAGATACAAGAGAACGACCTCTAAATGTGTCGTTTGAAAAGTAATCTCGTTGATTTCCTTGAATTGAATATAAACACTTGTCACATTTTTGCCTCACAATGAAAGATGAAAAACAACCAACGAGATTTGATCATTTGCATGTAAGTAGAAATCCATGAATGAAATCTTGTCAAATTTAGACTCCAATGCACATCAAGTAATCCAAGCATCTAATTCACCTAAGAAAAAATGCTTAAAAAGTGTCAACATAAAGTTGGTGAGTTCATAGATTTGTTTAAGTATAATTGTGTTGAACCGCAAAGGTTCTGTAACTGTGTGGTCATGAGACCATTTAATATCGTTAAATGGTCTCCTTCCTAAAATATATGTATGATTTTTAGAATCAAATAGTTGTAAAAGTATGCATGACCATTTCAAGCCAAATAGTCACAAAAATGTACGTATGAACGTTATACCGCAATTGTTCAAAGCATGTAAAGTTGGTGAGTTCATAGATTTGTTTAAGTATAAATGTTGAACCAAGGTTCTGTAAAGCGTGTACGACCATTTAAATCCTTAGATGTCCTTCAAAATGTATGTATGATAATTTGACCGCAATTGTCCAAAGTATGTATTGCCATTTTATTCAAGGCAACGTAAATGTTCAAGTGTGTATAAAACCATGATTACCATTACTCTAAGTTCATGAAACTGTGACGTAGACTTGTATGTATGCCACTTTATTCAAGGCACAGTAAAATTGTACCCATCGTAGGTGTCCCCTCCAAGAACACCCGGGCATTAATGAAAAACCCTTTTGTACCCATCACAGGTGTCCCCTCCAAGAACACCCGGGCAGTAATGAAAATCCTTGTGTATGTGTCGTTGGCCCTGTAGGTCCAGCCAATCGTGTTCCGACATGTTATAACGTTCGTTACCGGCGATAGCTAGTCACCCGAACGGGGATTGTCAATCCCGAATAGATCTATTTCATAACATTCGCGCTCACCCTCCAAGTGATTTACAGTTCATGCAACCTAAGCTAATCCGTAATCATAAAAGTATAGTATGTGTTTACGTTCAAAAATTTAACCAAGTATTGTATCTCCTCGCGAGATATATAAATGAGTATGTAAACCAAACAGGTAATCAACCATGTAAATGCATTTGTAAACAAGCATGTTCACACTCCAAAAATATATGTAAAACCCAGTAAAAACACGGGCTATAAAATCACATTGATTTGTAAACGATGCGGGAATGGCACATGAAGCACAACATAAATGGAACCGGAACGGCTCGATCAGTAGTTTTGCAATTTATCTAACGCTAAGACCCACTAGCCTAAGGATAATGTAATTTGGGTTGTCCCGATAAAGGAACGGCAACGCAACACTTTGATAAAAAGATTTAGATTTTCAAGTTGTAGTAGGTTCGTGGTTGGTAATAAGAAAAAAAAGAATCGAAAGTAAACGCAAAATGTGTAATATATGCCGTATATATCACTTATGAAAAATAACAATTATATAACTCATACCGTGAATTATATGACAAAGACAAACAATCCAAGGATTAATATGAAATGTATAATACTTTGCAAGTATTATATAAGAAGTGCGAGTAAATAATTAAACTAACAGTTTGCACTGAATTAAAAATAGTTCTTTGTAATAAAAATATACACAATTTAAAGTCATTTACTTGTCCATAATCGGGAATTATAAAATAATATTTTATGAATAATTTAGTAATATTTCCTCGACGGTCTTAGTAAACTAGTTGTCCCATTTACAAAAGTGAGGTTCCTCGTTCGTTTATCTGGTTTTATGTATAATTACAAATTAACGAGCCTTAAGACTATATCAACTCTTCGTCTTAATCGGTTTTTTAAGATAATAGAAATTGTAAACGAAATTTAAAATTTAAGTAAGTAATTTAAATAAATGCCGTCATGACCTTTTCGTTTAAACCACATTTCAGTTTTTATGAAATTCAATCCATGTGCATTTTCTCGCGTTTCAATGATTTCAACACTCGCTGTTTAAGATATAATATATATATAATATATTGAATACATATATATATATATATATATATATATATATATATATATGTTATTATATCTAAACTAAACAAAATAATAAATATCATATTTATTTAACCATTTTAAACCACCACTTAATCCGATTTTATATTTTACCGAAACTACAAGTTATATTAGCCGATTTATATAAACCAAACGCACCCTTATTGGTTTTCTGCTCACCCAAACGCACCCCTTGTTTTTCTGTTAAACCAAACGCTCCTACTGCTGTTAAACCCAAACCCAAACGCACCCCTGAGGCAATCGTGCTTACCAAAACGCCCCTTTTGGCAGGTCTATAAATTCAAACTGCACCCGGTTTGGGGCTGTTACGCAGCCAACCAAACGCACCTTGTGCGGTTTATAAACCAACCACCCATTGGCTGTTAATAGCCAACCAAACGCACCCTATGTCATTTCTATCAAAACCAAACGCACCCTTGCTGTATTTCTGTTAAACCAAACGTACCCTTGGTGCTTTCTATCAACCAAACGCACCCTATTCATGGTGTACCCAAATCCAAATGCACCCTTTGTGGTTTTTATCAACACCAAACACCATGGCTGTTACACAGCCAACCAAACGCACCCTTTGTTGTTCGCAGCCAACCCACAACGCCCCCCCACCCCCCAATTTTGGGTGTTTCTGATGACCCAAACGCACCCTTACGCAGCTGATAAAAAACCAAACGCACCCTTGGCTGTTTATATTAACCAAACGCACCCTTTTTGTTGTTATCGAAATAAAACGCACCCTCGTTGGTGGTTTATAACAACCAAACGCACCTGTGGTGATGCTGGCTGTATGTGATTGATGGGAGGTGGAGGGGCAGCGCGGTGACAGGGGTGTGATGGTGATGTTCTAGATGATGATGACGATGATGTAACGATTATATGATATGACGGTGTTGTGGGCTGTCGTGGGGTAGCAGCCGAAGGGGGCGGCGACTGTGGTGGTTAGTGGTGGTGAATATAGGCGCGTGGTGGTGGGGATCGGGTAGATTCGGGTGTGGTAGCTTTGTTGGACTTGGTTGATAAACGCCGCCGGAAAAGTTTTCCACGGCGCAGTGGTGGCCCAGGAATCCGCCGGGTGGTTGCCGGAAAATGGGAGAGAAGAGAGAGCATGTGTGTGTGTTTTTATAAAAAATGAAATGAAAAAAATATGTATAACTTTAAATATATATAAATATATTAAAAGTTATAAAATAAATGTGTCAAGTCACAAATAGATGGGGGTTCATTTTGTAAATATTTTTACAGGGACCAAAAGTGTAACTTTTGGTAAATATTGGTTCGGGACTCGTTTAAGCCTCTTAACGGATGATTTAAAATACGAAACTTGTGCCATTGCGTTCCAAATAATTTTCCCATAAAAAACGAGTTTTCAATTCGACAAATTTCTTAAACGTTTATAAAATTTATTTAAAACGTTTATTATTTATGTGTATATTTCCGATAAACTTTGTATGAAAAAATGATCTTTTACTCGAATATTTGCATCTTCCAAGCAAACGTCACTGAATAGAAATGGAGGACTAATTTATTAAATTACTTTTATTTAATAAAAAGTGTTAATTAATATAATTTAATTATTTTCTTGTTTCTATAATCTTGCGAGGGAATTTTAGTCACTTTCTGACTGTTTTCGGGTCTCGGTCAAAACTAAAAAATTGTCCGGAATGTGGTTTTACATCAAATTGCTTTAGAGTCCGAGTCGTGAAAACGTGATTTAGTGGGTCGTTTTTGATAAGTCGGCTTAGGAATAACATATATCTTTTTCGTTTTCAAGTCAAATAAGTTAAAATAACTTTGCACATGAGATATGAAATAATAAATATGATTTATTATTTAAAATATGTTCCAAAAACTTTACCGGTTACGTGGTAATCGCTTTTATGTGACAATAAAAGACCAAAAGTCAAAAAGTCATGTCAGACACAAAAAGTCAAAGGGTAAAATAGTCATTTAAAATTTCGAAAATTTCCGGATGTTACATTGAGAGTTGGCTACCAATGCAAGAGGATCCGAATATCTTTCACGCATGATATGTACTTCATTAGCATGTCGTTCATGTTGACTGAGGTATGCATACAACTAATCATAGTTGGTGGTATACAAACTCTTTGCTAACTTCACATCAGTGACAAACTTGCTCTATTCCGGTGGAAGAGCATTCAGAAACTTGGTATTTACTTGAACTTGCTACATTGTCATCCTAATAGTATGCATGTCATTGCTCAGCTGATAGAATCTCTAGT
The DNA here is from genome assembly GCA_026074375.1 of Tanacetum coccineum. NCBI lineage: Eukaryota > Viridiplantae > Streptophyta > Magnoliopsida > Asterales > Asteraceae > Tanacetum > Tanacetum coccineum. Next base: position 13,689 of record BQNB010097495.1, on the reverse strand, counting down.
AGTACTCACACAATTTTTCACCCTGAACATAAGCAAAATTATCAAACAAATTGTATAATTTGCATTCACGTTCTTGGTATGATAATTCAGTACCTTTCATTAGTAGCTTGACTCTATCCCAAATATCCTTAGCTGCCTCTTGATGATTTACAAATGCATACACATCGGGTGGAAGACCATGAAGAATGATATTTGTTGCTTGAGCATAATAGTCATCTTGAAGTTATTGTGCTTCAGTGAGTTCAGAGTATTTCTTAGGTCGAGTCTGCCCATTTTCTTCAACAGTTGGGTAGACCAGTGGACCATTGTCGATTAAATCAAGCATCATCCTACCCTGTTTCTTCCATTTGATTAATAGACGTATACGACTTGCCCATGAATCTTACATTGACTTTTCAAGCATTGGAGGATGGTTTTCAGCTCCAGCAACAATAATGTGTTCTTCTAAAGTAGTCATCTTGCTTTAATTAAAAAGTAAAATGATTAAATGTTGATCGAACATTGATAAAGGAGAATTGTGTTAAGAGTTGTTGTTGTTGGTGATTAAGATTGATATTCCACAAGATTTTACATATCTTTACTAAAACCGAGAAATCCAAATATTTCACGGGATTTTACAAAGTAAGACAAACCATAGAAAATAAAATCTTTTTGTAATGGATGTAATGTTTCGCTTGGAATATAACAGATGTAATGTTTCGCCTGGAATATGATAATGTAATGTTTCGCTTGAAATATGGCAATGTAATGTTTCGCTTGGTTTATGCAAATTGGACAGAGTTTCATTTGAATAAGTACTATTTTCGCTAACTAACAACCTGTCATAAATCACTTGCTAACATAAATCGCTTGCTAACATAAATCGCCTGCTAACATATTTTGAGCTAACATATTTCGCTTGACCTAAACAATAAGCAGAGTTTGTTTCCAAGAATGTCATAAATCGCTTGAAGTCTACCTGTCATAATCGCCTACAAACATATTTCACCTACAAACATTATCGCCTACAAGCATATTCGCCTGCATACATATTTCGTCTAGATTCAAACATATTTCACTAGCTTCAAAATAAAATGTACTTTTCCACAAAAATCAACCAAACACTCCTATTTTGAACTTTTTACCTTGAATTTTTCCTTGCAGAGCTATTATCTAGACTTAGATCTTGCTTAATAAACAAATCAAACTTTTAAACTTTTTTTAAAAAACAAACCAAAAAATCCAGGCTTTGATTTTCAAGACACGAAACCAAAAGACAACTAAAAGATACGATCTAAACAAGATATAAACGCACACAAGCTCACGATATCACCCCATGGCGACTGATACCAATTGTAGATGTATTAAATCACTTAATAAATGAGCAAGAAAGAAAGTTTAGAGAGAGAAAGTAGGTTGAAACACTTAGAGAGAGAAAGGAAGGGACAATGTATTATGTAAAAGAACAAAATGAACAACCATCCCTCTCCAAGGTGTGGAGGGGGATATTTATACCAACACTATGGCCGGTCAACATAAGGAAGTCTTATGTTGACCCGATTAGTTTGGTAAGTTTCCAAATATTACGCTACGAGCTATTCTATAATATATTGGTAGTGACCGAGTCTTTTCTCGATTTCTAACAAAAACTCAAAAGAATAGGGGGTTTTGGACGGACGTATTGGCTTACTTGACAGAAAAATGGGGAGTCCGACAAGAGGAACTGATGAGTTAAGTTTTATACAGATTTCCCTCCGGGGTCTTTAACCTATAATCAGGTAAAATGTTTAAAATATATGCTTAATCATTTATTTTTGCATTTTTAGCACTTAGAAGACATTTGGAGGAAATACACGTTACTTGGTCTCTATTTGGAAGAAACAGGACAAGATTGCAACTTTATACAACGAAGGCTTGAAGAATTGCTTACAGAAGGTGGAGACGGCGTCAGGATTACTTGCCACCATCTGGATGATCAAGCGACTGCGTCAGAAGAAATTGTGACGGCGTCTGGACTGTAGCAGTCATAAAGAAACCCTAGAAGATTCTCGGCGCGGCGGCGTCAGGATTACTTGCGACGGAGTCAGGATTACTTGCGACGCCGTCGCGGTTCCTTTTCTTATAAATACAAACTCGAATTTAGGGTTTTATATAGCATATTAGGAGTTGAGTTTGGTAGAGAACAATTTGTAGCTGACTTTGGGAGTATTTTATGGTTTCTCAACCCTTTTATACCTTCCTTACTTGCTTGTTTCAATATAGTGAAGTTCTTTTATCCTTTAATCTTTCAACATGTGTTATTGTTTGATTGGTTATTGTGCTTTACTTATCTTTAACATGCTAGGCTAGATCTCATTAGTGTTTGCTTATGATTGCATGTGAATTGGTATGTAGATCCTAATAATATTGCTTCTTGATTGATGTGTGTGCATGTTTAGACTCTAGAACCCTAGTTACTTAAGTGTATCAAAGATCTAGACCAGCATGATTGTGTAGAAAGGATTCCATCGGTAATAGTCTTCATACTACCTTACCCATCTATGGATGATCCCCTTTAAGTATTTTAATGCGCGTCTATCTCCATAGGGGTCTTGTAACAGTCTTCATAATACCTTACTTGTGAATTTCCCTAGCATGGTATTACGTAGATGGCGTTTTCGTGTAGTTCGTCATGCTTCTCATAAATACTTACACATACATCACAAGTGTGACAAGAAAATAGAGTTAGGAGAAGCATACTAAGGATCATGCATGATTAAGTAAACACTTCTCTTTTATCATACGAATTCTCCAAAATATATTAGTTTAATTATTAAATAATTAGTAAAAACAAACCCCCTTCAAACCCGAGATTTAAATTGCTTTCATAAAATATAAAATACAAAAATATTATTCTTTCAACCTGTAGACCTTAGTTATATCTAGTTCGAACCTTCACACGCTATTCCCCTAGAGAACGATAACAACCCCCTTGTCTTACCTATACTACACTACAACGGTTAGGTACACTGCCAAGGGAGTTGTAAAACTTATTGAGAGTTTCACAAATTTCGTCAATGTTTTTGGCGCCGCTGTCGGGGAATAGTATAGGTTTCGGATTTTATTTAGCTAAGGTCTACTCGCTTTAATCCTTTCAAGTGAGATTTTAATTTCTTGTTAGTAGCTTTCTTGTAGTCTATCTTTTCTTGTGTTCTTTGTTACATAATTTTGTTCTCAAATCAAACTTTCAAAATGGATAACACAAATTCACCACCACCGCCCGAGGTTCTAACCTCAATCTTGTCGAAAAATCTTAAACTCAACTTAAAATTCATGAATCATGAATTTAATTCCCTCATCGCGTTGCTCTACGAGTTGTTTGTAGAAAGAAAAAGATAGTGGAAGTGATGCTCCATCGAACTAATTAAGAAATATATGATTGCCCTATAAGAAGAGTTGGAGGAAGATGTGATGTCTTAGGAGAGGAATAAATTAGGGGAGATGACGTTAATAAATCCTAACTAGGAGCGAATTATCATATCATAAGTGTTTAATGAATGCCCCAATTCCATCTATAATTCGGATTGACCTATTATTGTAGGAGGAAACCCCTTGAACCTTAAGATACCATGCAATATAGGGCACGTACACGTTGGGAGAGCTTACATTGACCTAGATTCTCCCCTAAAAATAATGACTAGAACCCTCTATAATTGGATAATGACAAACCCACTCGAACCTAGGAAAGATCCTAAGAGTCCTACTGGAATTAGCAACTTCATGGGAAGAATTAGAGGAATGCCTATCTTCATAGGAAATTTCACATATGCCTTGGATTTCATGATTGTAGAAGATATTAGTTCGGTTATTTGATCCTAATGATGTCACCGGTATCTTAGGAAGCCTTGTTAGAAATCTCCAACATGACTTATGATTTATCATTAGGAGTAGTGAAGTTCATAAATGAAATTGAGGAAATTTCCTATAAGATGCCCATAAGATAGAGCAATACGACTCACTTTCGGATATGGAGAAGGAAAATACGAAATCGGTCTACTTTAGGAATGAGGAGGATAAGATAATAGGAGTTGAGTATGTAATGAGCAAAATACTAGATTTCTATAAAGGATGCTTAGAACTAGGTCTCGAATACCAAACCGGACCTGAAGAGAGTGGTAGTAGTAGTGATATGAACAACGAAGGAGGGGTCACGTAAGGAATAAGACTCCGAGTCTAGCTAAAAGACTCTCTAATAAACAAAAGCGCTTATTGGGAGGCAACCCAATCTTTTAATTTCTTGTATGTTAGGTGTGTCATGTGTGATTTAGTTCTTTATTGTTTATTTTAATTGTTTGAAAATAATTTTGTAATCATGCTTTGTTTTGTTTTTAACTTCGTCTTAATCTCAATCAAGTATTTGCCTAATAATTGTAAAAAAATATCTGGTTTATAAGAACCATTTCAAACATGTTAAATAAATACTTTTGGATTAATTCGCGTCTTGTGTGTTTGTTTGAGTCATATGATTATGTTAATAAATTTTGTGGTTTTTATAGTAAATTTTTGTAGAAAATACTTATGGGACTTGCGTGCAGAAAATTTTCAAGAAAATAATTTTTTTACAGTAGGTGAAGACGGCGTCAGGATTTATCCTGACGGCGTCACCACCCTGCTAGAGTAAAATTCGTACTTTTTTTAATTTTTGAAATTTTTTTATAATTTCCGGAATTTGTAATTTGCTTAAAACCTGCAGAAAACCACAACGACATTAACACATTCATCCTATCCTTTATTTGTTTTCGTTGAGTCAAAAATTCTAAATCATATAGTCGTATTTATTGTTCAGCCAATTTTACGCTAGGTGTAGTTGTATTTTATCTTTGAGTTGCAGGTTATATTTGATGAGGAGAAGCCCGGGAGTTCTTAGGAGTTTCATGTGGATGATTCTTGGATGACGATTTAGCCGGGATCATTTGTTTCTTCTCCATTATTAAGCAAAACCAGGGGAGTACTAGTTTCTTTCGCTCTTTTTATTTTCCCTTTATTCGTTTACGGGTACTTTGTCGAACATTAGGGGCAATGTTCATAATAAGTGTAGGGGAGGAAATAAAAGCCTTAGAAACTATTCTCTTATTTATCTTTGCTTTGTCCCTAAAATGATGAGTAATATATCGAAACATAGCGTAGAAGGTAATTTTGACCCAAATTTAAAATTTTTATGGTACATACCGGTGAAACTAAGTACTAGTAGCGTCTCATTGGATAGGGAATTATATGATTAGTACAAAAACCCTACCAGTCAAAAAAATTCCACCCCCAAATTGTGAGGTTCGCCCCTAGATCTTTAGGAATTCGGGTATCCATCTTTGATACCCAAGATAATTTATACCTTTAGCTTTCTCATGTTAAGGAAAGAGAAATTACATGTGTTGCGTTCATGGATGTGTCCATGCATGTGTGATTTTGTTGCCTTTTCTGGAGCCTTGTTATCGGTTTTAAATTATATGAGAGTGTATTGGTAATGTATTAAATTCTAGAAGTTGCTTTAGTGATGCATCCCAAGACCGCATAGTGAGTATTAGGATTTGCTAAATGATAAGAGGCACTAGGATTAACCCATGTTTTAACCCCCCCCCCTCCCCCCCCCCCCTGTGTAATTGTTATGTATGGTCACCCTGACTATATAACATCCCACACTCTTGCCACGTACTCATTTTAGTGTAGATTCCCCTAGTGTAACCCTCGAGCCTTACCGTTTCACAGTTTCGTGTAATTTTCTGGTTTAATTCCAAATCTTAAATAAAAGCATTGTTTCAACCCTTAACCAATTGTTTACACCCAAACTGCCTAACTAACCTTGTAATGTACTTCGATTTTAGTACATTATTGTTTTAACCCAAGTTAATTATTTAAGTACACGGTTGCTAAGTCCTTATCCTTGTAAATCATTTTGGACGGTTGAGATTACATGGTAGAATGTTATTTTGCGAAAGAATGGGAAGAAAAGTTAAGTCAATACCCCCATATTTGTTTGATAGTCTCCATGTTATTTTGATCCACCTTAATTCGGGTCATTAGATTAGTTCATGTATCGAGTATGTAAAAGCTCAAGTGTAGGGGTGTATCTATAAACCCCAATGGATGTTTATCAAAAAAGAAGAGTTTTGATGTAAAGTTGTGTATGGGGTGGGGGGGGGGGGGGGGGGGGGGGGGGGGGGGGGGGGGGGGTGGAGTTTTTATATTCTTGTCCAAGTGGTCGAGTCTTTGGCTTAGCAACCAAATCAGCGTGTATTCTTATAAATAATTAGCTCACCACTTCACCTCAAAATTCACCCAAAAAGTCACTCCCCAAATATTTCCCATCCGTTTCGGGATTTCCATGTTCTCCATATTACAGCCTACACCCCACAACAATTAACTCTTTGATAGTAACTTTAGTACTAACGCTAGCGTAAGGTTGAATCATTTATCAAGCCTATGGTAATTTATATGCTATGACAGGTAATGAGTGTTAAATTTCCCGTTTCCCATATTGTTATAATTCATTATACACCCGAGAGAATCCAAACACTTATTGTGAGGTGCTAGTGTATAATTTATGTGCTTCTAGTTACGAGGTCTAATTGGTTGTGCCATAAAATCCTTTAAAGAGTAAGTTAAATGCCCCTGATATTGCTATTGTCTAGGTAGCAAAACTCATTTGCTTGGGGACAAGCAAATCCCAAGTGTAAGGGTATTTGATGAGGTGTAAATTTATACACTTTTTACGGGTCATTTAACCCCTATAATCATGCAAAAAATCTTAAAATATATTCTTAATCATTTCTTTTTGCATTTTTAGCACTTGGAAGACATTTGGAGGAAATACACGTGACTTGGGCTCTATTTTGGAAGAAACAGGACAAGAGTGCAACTTTACACAATGAAGGCTTGAAGAATTGCTTACAGAAGGTGGAGACGGCGTCAGGATTACTTGCGACGCCGTCTAGATGATCAAGCGACCACGTCTGAAGAATTTGTGACTGCGTTTGGACTGTAGCCGTCATAAAGAAACCCTAGAAGATTCTCGGCGCGACGACGTCAGGATTACTTGCGACGCCGTCGCGGTTCCTTTTCTTATAAATACAAACTCGAATTTAGGGTTTTATATAGCATATTAGGAGTGGAGTTCGGTAGAGAATGACTTGTAGCTGACTTTGGGAGTATTTTAGGGTTTCCTAACCCTTTTGTACCTTCCCTACTTGCTTGTTTCAATATAGTGAAGTTCTTTTTCCTTTAATCTTTCAATATGTCTTATTGTTTGATTGGTTATTGTGGTTTACTTTTCTTTAACATGTTGGGCTAGATCTCATTAGTGTTTGCTTATGATTTCATGTGAATTGGTATGTAGATCCTAATAATATTGCTTCTTGATTGATGTGTGTGCATGTTTAGACTCTAGAACCCTAGTTACTTAAGTGTATCGAAGATCTAGAGCGGCATGATTGTGTAGAAAGGATTCCATCGGTAATAGTCTTCATACTACCTTACCCATCTATGGATGATCCCCTTTAAGTATTTTAATGCGCGTCTATCTCCCTAGGGGCCTTGTAACAGTCTTCATACTACCTTACTTGTGCGTTTCCCTAGCAAGGTATCACGTAGATGGCGTTTTCGTGTAATTCGTCATGCTTCTCGGAAATACTTACACATACATCACAAGTGTGACAAGGCAATAGAGTTAGGAGAAGCATACTAAGGATCATGCATGATTAAGTAAACACTTCTCTTTTATCATACGAATTCTCCACATTAGATTAGTTTAATTATTAGATAATTAGTTAAAACAAACCCCTTTCAAACCCGAGATTTAAATTGCTTTCATAAAATATAAAAATACAAAAATATTCTTCTTTCAACCTGTAGACCTTAGTTACATCTAGTTTGAACCTTCACACGCTATTCCCCTAGAGAACGATAACAACCCCCGTGTCTTGCCTATACTACACTACAACGGTTAGGTACACTGCCTAGGGAGTTGTAAAACTTATTGGGAGTTTCACAACCCTCATCAGATTCGATGCCATCAACACCAAATGGAAAAATAAGCTTCGTCCCAATATTGGTCAATTTTAAGCCATTTACGAGAATGTAAAACGAAGGAACCAAAGTGGCACAGATGACCAACATGTGTTCGATCAAGCGTGTGTTGAATATCACGCGATGTACCATCAACAATATACAACTAGCTGTGGAAGCTTTTGAGGAACCATAGTAATGGGGAAAAGGTTGAGATGCCAACATTCAAAAAATCAAAGAAAAGGCATCAAAAAAATCAAAGACATCGGAAACCACCTCACACGCCACATTGGACTCGGCACAGGGTGGTTTTAATCTGAATGAAGACGCGAATGATGTTGACGCCGAGGATGAAGAGGTTCAAGAAATTCGACGAATGGGCCATGACAAAGCTAAGAAGAAAGCTCTATCCTCCTCCGTTCGTTCAGAATCTTTAACTTATGCTATACGTGCTTTTGAACCATAGTAATTGGGAAAGGGTTGAGATGCCAAAATTCTAAAAAATCTAAGAAAAGGCATCCAAAAAATCAAAGGACATCAAACAACCACCCTCATACGCCACAGCCAGACACCCCCCCCCCCCCCCACACACCCCCCCCCCCCCCCCCCCCCCCCCCCCCCCACGCCCCCCCCCACCCCCCCCCCCCCCCCGAACATGGTTGTTTTAATCTGAATGAAGACGTGGATGATCTCGACGTCGAGGATAAAGAGGTTCAAGAAGTTCGACGAATGGGCCATGACAGAGCTAAGAAAGAAGCGCCATCCTCCTCCATTCTTTCAAAATCTTTAACTGATGTTATACGTATTCTTGTTGATATGATAGTCGATAAATGGAAGAATATCAAATCGGGTATTTGGGGCAAAAGGAAGGAAGCCCAAGATTCTTATATAGAGTTAAAGAGTCGGCAATTGCAACTGGAAGAACAAAAACGTCAAAGTGAAGAAGAGGCGTATCAAGAGCATAGGGAATTGAAGAGAGAGAGAGGCTTGCGAACCAGAGAGAAAAACTTGAGCTGCAATGTGAAATGTTTCCATTTCAATGAGAAAAGAATAAGGATAAAGACGTCATCTTCTATAATTCTTCTATTCAGGAAACAACTCGAGAAGATGTTGAAGCTGAAACGACAAATTAAAGAAATATAATTTAGACTAGTAGTTTAAGTTTTTAATATTGTAATGTATTAATTGTATTTGAATTAATGTAATGTTTTTAATTATAATCGAAAATTTAAATATTAGTGTTTAAAAAAATAAAAAATATTAATAATAATAAAAATTGATTGTTTTCAATCTTCTTATTACACAATGTTAACAAGGTTTTAAGCCCGCGCTCTGCTGCGAAGCGCGGGGATTTACGTTATCAGTATCAGCTATCGGAAATAGAGATCTTTAGTCCAAACATCCAACATATTGACCGGTACATTTTAATAAATGCTACTAAGCTATTTACAATGAACTTTTCAAAGCGCAACACATTATTAAAACGAAAAATAATAGTACATCAGAAACAATACATTACATGATAATTGATAAGATTGGCTACATTTATACATTCACTTGCCCAAAGTATGCACCGAATTATGGTTTACGGAGTAGGATCTTGTCGAATTTTGCATTTACCCAAATTTTAATGCCAAAAATTTTTTCCACCCAATTTTACAACTTTCGAACATCTGTATAAACTCATAATATTTAGTTACTTAGCACGCTTCTGACCCCACGCTTATTTCCAGTTCCGAAACTTTTCAATAAAAGCACTGCATTTAAAAAAACAAACAGATACTCCAAAAGAATTAAAAAACTAAATCAAATAAATGAGGTACAAAGCATGAAGCTCACTTTGCAGACTCCCCGAATAAAGTGCCTGACTCTAATTCTATACATGCCAAAATAAAGCAGGGACATTTCTGCATACTAAAAATACTTATCTGCTTGTCTAGATCAATTTTGTTAGCATCTTGCATACATACAATATTAACAAACATTGAGACGCAAAAGGGAGACTATTATCATGTAAAAGCCTGTGAGTTACTCTAATATAAGCGTATGAGTTTTACCCAAAAACTACAAAATTCTTACTTGCTAAAAAAGTAACAAATAAGGATTTTCACCTTGGGAGCAACATAATATGGACTTTCACTACCCCTCGTACTCTGTTAAGTTAATGGTCAAAGTGCCCGAGGAATTACGACAATGAACATGTATCAACTCCACTCCTGTTCATCGTTTCATATCCCTATCACAAATATGGTTTCACTTGTAGGATAACTTTTGTTATGGAGCAAATAAAACTAAACACAACATAAAACTCACCTTCATCATCGTCTAGCATCTACTTCTCGAGTACACTGAGGTTATTCATGTCCAAGCCATCTAAATAGTCACTATACCTCTTTAACATGCGGTCGTGGCCTTTTGTTATTGAACACTTTTTGGATACTTGACATTGTTCGCCCATTTTTAGGTGGCCTGTTACTTTATTTTTTGATTCCCTGTTAGGTTGTGCCTCTGCTAATCATTCAGATTCAAGCATTTAAAGGGATAATTTCTTGAAACCTGGTTTTTTATTCAAAGGTGTTAAACTCAATATTGATTGACAGGATCAAGATTCAGTATATGTGTAAGATAGAAACATACCTAACAACGTCAATGTTGAGCATGCAATGAAGTAAAGCATCCAATCTTCAGAGATTTAAAGAGCATTGTGAATTTCCCTGCTACATTCCAGTTAGCTATTTTAGATATTAAACCCCAATTTAAAAACCATAAAAAACAAACCCTTCCCCTATTAAAATGAAGTATAAGAAATATGATCTAATATCTCATAATAGACTTACAAAAAGACGGAGTTACAGAGCTGCTGCTGGCACAAAGTTTCAGCTACAGGAGTTCGAATTAGAAACACCCTAAAAAAAGCACTTTGTCTTGGCACCAAAAACCTTCCCCGTCGACAGAACCGATTCATCACTTACAGGCCGACTTGCAATGGGTGTGAAAATGTACCAGTAAATGCGGTCTGCTTCAAAAAAAATTGAGAAAATATCATTTCTATCAGTTGTAGTAAATAAACACATTTTCAAAAAAAAAAATCAAAAATACGCTGTTTAAGGAAGCTTATTTACCAATTTGTAGTTAAAGTTCATTTTTTTCCTTAACTTATCTTGTATAGTAATTTAAAATACCTTTGGGGGCTCTTTTTAAGGAAGTCCTGAACACCTAAAAATGAAGGCCTGAAAAGATCGAGCCTAGATGCTAAGGCTTCTTCAAAGGGAGTGGCCAACCCATTGCTCTGCAATCTCAAAATAGCTGATATAAACATCAACTGAAAATAGAAAATGAGAAAAAATATTCTATACTGAGTGCACACCTAGCGTTCCATTCGGCAGACTAAGCCGGTCAATCTCTTATAAAGTTTCCCACTATCATAACACCTAAGCCTAGCAAAGAATGCATCACATACGCTTAGAGGCATCATGAACCGCTATTAAAAAACGCAATTCAGTACTCTCAATGTTTTAATGTAGTACAAAAACCCTTGACAGAGGGCACCCTAAAACCCTTCACAGGCGGCTATAGTTTTTCAACTAAGAAAATCCAAACACTATTTCCTAAAGTGCTTCTAATTATTCTAGACCAATCGTCACCACATTCCAACTATTTCATCAAAATTCCATAATCTTTAATCCAAGAAACACAAAACCCAATTAGCAATACATACTAAAACACATAAAAGCTGCATTTTTAACAGTTTTTTAAAAAAAAAGTAGCAATGTTTAACATTTCTTCACAATCTCATGACCAAAACAAACACACTCATACCATAAAATTCTACGTTTATGCTTTTCAGAAGCCAAGCTATAACTCTATTGTATATTTTCCGTTCTGTAATAAGAAGTGCCATCACTAAATACTATCTATTTGACATGTTGTTAACAATAAGATTTCACTAACAAAAGACGATCCGGAGGTCGGGGAGGATAGAAATGAAAGTAGGCCATTTTATTAGAGAGAGAAAAGGTAAAGATGTGTGTTGTTTTCTAGAGAGAGAAAACAACACACACTTATGAGACAAATGTTTTATCTCCACCTCATGGAATATGGAGGGGGTATTTATAGTCCTAGTGACACCTAACTATTGTAACTTGTCATTATTAGTCCCTACGTGTCACACTATAACTAAACTATTGTAATTCCAGATATGTCACCATATTTTAAGGCTAACAATCTTCCCCCAATATGTGGACATACGGAATTACTTACAATGTTCCTATCATGTACAAATACAACACAAATAAAGTCTTCCAAAGCTGAAGATGTCTTCCGAGTTCTCCTTGTCTTGAAACTTGTACTCCAGCTTGGATCTTCAGTGTCTTTACTTGTACAGGAACCATTGTAGTATGCACGAGTTGGATTAACTTCCCCCTAATTCATGCAGCATGTCTTAAAAAGCTTTCTTCATAGACTCCTTTTTGGCAAAGTTTTTAATCAGCGTCCCCCCAAACAATCAGCCCGATCTTGAGTAGATTCCGGAAACGTTTGTTTGTAGCTTGAACAATCTTCTACTTGTCTTTATGTCATAGCGAATTTTGTGGAATCAAACCACACCAACGACCACTACTTCTTGTCATTAGCTTGTTAATAGTCCGTTCGGGGGTGCATGCGAGAAATCAGCATGCAATTCTTCACACGCTGCGTATACTTCGTAAACCATGCTCGTAAAAGTAGTATAACACTACTTCCCCTTGGAAGTTGATATGGTAACATCAAAGTCAACTAAGTCCCGGATGTACACATTCTCCCCCATGATGGTTGCGAACTCTCGGAAGCATCATTATGTGTACGTCCATATACTCGAGAAGTTCTTGTCATAAGCATCAATCTTGAAAAGTTATGAAAGACATTGAAGAATTTTGCTTAAATTGTGAAGTACCATTGGCGTTCTGTAGCTTTAATTATCTTGTGAGAATTGCTGATTACATCTCAACCTTTAAACTCTCTGGCTAACTTACCAACCTCGAATTCTGTCGGCTATTTTTGTGATCACTTGTTGAAGTAAACCCGATATACCAAACTTGAAAATAAAGTAGAATCCCCTAAATTTGTTACTTAATCTTGCACTATTGTTAATTGAAGAACGGTGCAAGATTAAATCAATAAGTACTCTATACTCAACTAGAAAAGTATAAGAAGTACAACACCTCTTGAAATTATCTACATCGACATCTGCGTGTGACACTGAGTACTACAATGTAACTCCTTTAAGTGATAGTTATCCAGGTCTTCAACCAACCACCCTGACTGCTAGAAACTAGATAATTCAAGTCTCAATCATAAGTTGTATACGTTCAAGCAAGTCATCAATCGATAGATTAGGTTTAAAGAAAAGGGGTAGAAAGTAGAAGGAAGTCTTGATGATGATATAAGTAGACGCCTTCGTGAAACCCACTTCAATCTCAAATAAGGGATTCCAAATGAACTTCGTGATCACTTGTCATCGTAATCCGAATCTTTAGCCGATTATCATTTTAGTAAATCTTATTCGGATTGTTTTTAGTGTTATGTATCGTGTTTGTTGTGTTGTTGTTTGTGAATGTTGTTGAACTAAGAAAAAAGTTGTTTTTTGAATATCGTTAATGAATCCACATTGTCTAGTCAAACTTGTCTTGATAGCGT
>BQNB010097493.1:0-21470 GCA_026074375.1 Tanacetum coccineum | reverse complement strand
ATATATATATACATATATATATATACATATATATATATACATATATATATATATATATATATATATATACATTATATATAACCGGAGGCATTTGACTATTTTAATCGACGTCATAATGCCATGTCATCATGGTTGCCATGTCATTACTATTATTTTTTTTCTAAAATTCGTTTAAGAAATCTATTTTGAGATAAATATGGGTTAATTTGACAAAGGAATGAATAAAATCTTCTCCATTTCTAAAATTCGTTTAACAAATCTATTTTTAGATAAATATGGGGTAAGTTACAATTTTGAAAAATAAGTCTCAAATATCGTAATTATGCAAGTGAAAACTGGTCGTAGTGCATAAAGAGGAATCAATTATGCGTATCTTGATTTGGAGAGACTCATATCTCTTCAGGAAAAGCGTAGTGCAAAATATGTGGAAGATTTGAAAGACTCTATTTAGCGTCTGCTTCAGCTTTTTAAACGTTTATGATTTCTGTCGTCACTTATAGTAGTTAGAGGTTTGATAAGATCATTGACTGATATTACATTCAACTCTATACAGGGCTTGCAATGGTGTTCTAAGATTTGTTATGGAAAGCGGTGGCAAATAATGTTTTTGGCGGTTTTTGACAATGATTGACAGTTTAGGCCGATGATGGTGAAAAGGAGGAGGTGGTGGTGTAAGAGATAGCACATAAGGTGATGCGTCGCATTATTATACGTTTTTTCAAAATTTTTTAGAATAGAAGCATCTATATGGCTATTGGATACTATTATTTGTAATTAATAACTGGTGTGGTCATGTTTGCAGGCAATATCTCATCGTTCTTTAGGAAAAGCGTAGTGCATAATATGTGGAAGATTTAAAAGACTCTCTTCAGTGTCTACTTCAGGTTTTTAAACGTTTATGATTTTTGTCGTTACTTATAGCAGTTAGAGGTTTGATAAGACCATTGACTGATATTACATTCAACTCTATACATGGCTTGCAATGGTGTTCTAAGATTTGTTATGGAAAGCGGTGGCGAATAACGTTTTTGGCAGTTTTTGACAATGATTGACAGTTTACGCCGATGATGGTGAAAAAAAGGAGGTGGTGGTGTAAGAGATAATAGATAAGGTGACGTGTCGATAATTACAACACGCTTCCCTTTACTCCATACCATAGGGCCTTTTCATCAGTTGCAGGGTTTGGTGGCCCGAAATTGACTTGGCTTCGCCAAAAGGCCTCATCTCTAAAAGCCCGGCTCGCGAGGCGTCCCTCTCGCAGTAGAGTATCTCTTTCTCCAATTTCGGTCTCGATTAGTTCACAAGATTGAATGGCCATTTCTCCTCCGGACCCTCGATTCGATTGTTTTCCAAGAATGTTGAGCCGGGTATGTAAGCCATGCATCTGGGAGGAACTTAAAAGAGGTGCAAGGTTTGTCAACTACATGGCAACCTCATACATGCTCCAGCCGTGGAACCCCCTACCCATTTCAAACCTGTGCCCTCGATTTCATCGGGAAAATCACCACTCCCTCGAGGGGAAAATGTTTCATTTTAGTAGCAACAGAGTTGTTCACCAAATGGGCAGAACCTCGTTTTGAATACAAAGAATTATAATCATCTTACCAGATTGTATGCTCTTATAAATATTAGATTTGATATGTCCTCTTATAAATATCGTTTATATTATAATCATCTTACCAGATTGTATTATTATAGTCTTATTAAGGTTGAAAAGAGTAAAGAAACGAATTATTATTGATAAGATTAAACTTGAATACTGTCTTTATAATAAGTCGTTTTAAATATTTGTTATTTCCTAAAATTGTTGACAGAAAATGGTAATTGTTGCGGCTTATTCTTAGGGCTTTCATTTGGGGCCAATGACCGCATCAACTAATTGAAGTGGCATTATTATTTAGCGAGTTTTAGTGAACTTATGAAGACCATTGGAAGAAAAGTAGAATTGCGTTAATTTTTGAAATAATTACTAGGCTGCAATTTGGTATTATATGTGGATTTTCCAACATGGAGATTGGAGACTTTGTCACCAAGAATAACATCTCAACAAGGTAATAGGACAGTCAGGCTTTTTCAAAATGCAGCAACAACAGCATTGAAGGTTTATGGGCCAGTAGAAGAATATTTCAAGCTCACAACAGCACTCAATTGGTCAATATAACAACATTTCTATTCATCAGTAGCATTTGGGCTATCAAAGTAGTTTTGTGGATCAGAAACCACAACAAAATCGATTACATGGTAATCCCAGCATGCTGAATAATCAACAGTCATCACTCGTGCTGAAGTCTAACGTTACAGTTCCACAACAAAATCAACCAGTACAAGCTCAAATGTCACAATTGGAATTACAGCAACAATTAGTACCACAAACACAATTACGTCAGTTGCCACATCAATTAACATTCAAACCGACTCCATATATGTTGCAACGGGATATGCAACAGAGGCTTTCATCATAAAAATGTAATAGATCAGCAGAAGCTATCACAACAACATAAAGCTATCCCATAACCTTAATCAAGTAAGTTTTACACACATTTATTGACATGTGTATGTGTGTGTACATATGCAGTGTTCCTATTTCCAGCTTAGGGTCACCTAAGCTGCCTTTTACGTGTAAAATGTGCCCCAACTTTGATTTGTTAGAACATCTTCTTTTTCAACATTGAGCATTAAATTGATTCTCACCTTGATTAGCCACTGTTTATTGTTAGATGTTCTGTTAAATGGCTTAACATGGTGTTTGAGATTACTTATTTTTTGTACTTTATTGTATCTACTTAATTATAAATATGCAACTTGACAACTGATATCATATTATTTAAATGTTTGCATGTATCTTTTTGTACCCTCTCTTGAACCACTAAGATAGTGCTTTGCAAAAGATAACAACTTACAACTTACACGAGTCTTGTGGTAAATATCCTAATATGATAACATGATCTTCGAATGTATGTACACCTTTTGTCTACTCAGTAGATACAACTTCGACACCATGTATTACAAAACTTGAGTAGCATATTAGACACAGCTTCGACACCTATGCATATAGAACTTTTGTGTCATATGTGTGTATCGTCATGATGATGGATGGAGATATAAAGCTTACATCCTGGAAAAATGCAGATGACCCAGGATTTGGAAGCTTCAAGTTTCAGCCCGATTCAGGTACAAAGAGGTACTCCATTCTAAATGGATCAACAACTTATCTTTAGAGAAGCGAGAACATGTCTGGGAACAGCTTTGATAAGAACCACATTTACTCTATGGCATTCAAGTTCCTATCGAAATCTCTAACTCAAAAACGAATTACAACTATTTCGCGTAATGGTACACAATCTTACAAAACAGACATGGTAATTGAGCCTTACTCAAGGTTAGTAATGAGTTATTTAGGATATATACAATTTTTAGTTGGTCAAAACGGAGAGAGAAGTGGGTTTTAGAATGGCAGGAGGCCAAAGATGAATGTAGCGTTTATAGGGTGTGTGGGTCATTTGGGATGTGTACCCAAAATAATGGCTCATTATGTAGTTGTATGGCGGGATTTGAACGTATTTCAATAAATACTCTTTTTTGAATGTAAACAAGATTAGTATGGATGATACAGATCTGCCCTTATATCCAGGAAAGAATGAATCAGTATGTATAGAAAAGTGCCTTAAAAATGCCAGTGCCTGGCTTATTCTTTTAGGTCTCAAAATGAGGGAATAATATAGGACCAAGGTCGTGATAGAAAACAAGGTTGCTAGTTTTGGAATTCTGAACCGAATAATCTCAAAGAAAATGAATACGATGTATTTTTTAGTTTCTGATAAAACAAAATTAAATGATATTCGAGTTTGGTCTAAAAAGCTTATTGTTGTGACACAAGGATTAGTATTGTTACATTGAAGGCATGATAAAGGATTAGTATTGTTGCATTTTGTTTTCCATGTTATAGCTTTATTACTAATATTTATAAACTCATTATCTTGCTGCAGGTGTTGAAGTTAAAAGTGGTGAGACATTTATGGTAGCCCTAGGTGGCGATCAGCAGCTATTTGACCTGGTGTTTGACAAAACCTTTACGATATCACACAACTAGAAGAATGAAAGTGTGTACTTCTATGTTGGTGATTTTAGTGTCATCAATCATTTTTGTGTAATGGTGATTTACCCGAGACCAAATGAATTTCAAGTTACGTTATAATACGAGTTCAGAGGTGTGGAGTGCACACTTGTATAAACTATTAACTTGATTTCAAGTACGATAATGGTAAAGGTTGTGAATGTATATCACGGGGTAAACACATTGGATATTTTAAATAGTGACAGAAATCCATTCGTCACCATAGTGTTGCAATGGTTCAAAAGATATGACTGTTTGCATTAGTGACAGAAACTGGTCGTCGCTAATGGACATATGCCTTCAATGGGCTGCAGTTAGTGACAGTTTTAACTGTCACAAATTCGTTGCAGAAAGTAATTGAAGGGTCGTGACCATTTATTAAAAAGGTGTGATTTTTCACCAAGAGACACAACTTTTCCCTACAACTACCATTTGTTTATTATACATAAACATGAAATTTGGTCTTTTATGAAGAACATGAAGAATCATCACAACACATACAATCTTCTCCATGTTTTGCTCTCTTTCTTATGCCTAGAATTTGAGTGTTTTCTTGTCTTATCTCAATACAAATTTCGTGTAACCCAAGGCACAAATAGGGTCGAAATATTGTATTCAGAAAGTAAACTATACACGATTCAAGAATTTATCCGGCAATCTATGATTATCAAGACCCGAACACCAACAAACGAATACAATATTTTCAAAGTGATAATCATGTTTGGTGAATCTGTGTACTGTTAAAGACATGACGCTCAAATTTAATGAAGTTAGAGAGTTTGAAGGAAAATAATATTGGGATGATACTGTTGAGATTGATGCAAACAGTGAACGTTTGAATTGATACTGTTGAGATTGATGCAAAGAATGAACATGAGACTTTGGTTCGATAAAATTTACGGGTACACAGTTTTCCTTCATCTTTTTATTTGATCATATATAATATATATGCATATGGATGGATTGCATGGCACTTATGTTAAAATAATTAACATGAGAATAAGAGGATGGTTAATCTGTTTTGTTGATATGTTTTCTAAGAAAGGGAACTCTACATAAATTCCATTTTATAAACTATCATGAATTTTAAGTTAAGGACACGTTAGTACTATTGTTGGTACATATGCATGAAACTTTGATAAAATCATTAATTGACTACATGTTTATGCATGGACCATAATTAAGGAAAGACAAGTTTGTGATAATTTTTCATGATAGAAAATATAATTTTTATGTGTGGAATGTAAGAATAATGTTTTGATCAATTCGCAAATCCTGTTTGATTTGGAAAACATGTTTAAGAATTAAGAGTATGCTTAATTAGTTATGTGAATAAACTTGGGCCTGTAATTTGACTTACGAGTTGTTCAATTGATTAGTTAATTATGGAATAATGGGATGGTACTTACTATATGCTTTGGCTTAAAGCGTCACTACAAGAATCTGATGGAATACGCACAAAAATTACCCACGCCCATCCTTTTGAGGCAATTTACCCACCTAATACCCACTCATTACCCACGATCAATGATTTAATAAGTCGATCTTATTTGCCCTCAAATTTCCCACGAATTTCCCCACATAATTAGCCACAAAAATATATTTAGTGTGAAATATGTGGGTAAATTATTGGCGCCGAAATATTCCCCATTGATTACCCACATCGTGAGTTATCATGGGTATATACGTGGGTAATTTAGTCGCTAAATTTTACTTACCCACGAAATGAACAATCCTTTTCATTTGTGGGTGAGCTTTCGTGGGTGATTTGAGGGTGAAATATATACCCACGATTTTACCCAGCTTATTATTTGTATGGGTAATTTTTCACGAATAGTCGCTTATGATCCACTCGTGGTTACAAATAAACCCATAAATATACTCACAATGTTATTTTTATGGGAATTTTGTTATGGGTATTTTTGTGTGTAATTTATGGGTAAATAGATAATCATATGCTTACATATATTTTTTCTTTATTCTATTTTTATAAGAGTAACTTTATGTGGATAATTTGTGTATAGTTATTTATCTATGATTCTACCTATAACTTATGTGAATGAATATTTTTAAGATCATAAATTTTTATTTGATATAAGAGTCAAAATGAAAATATTTATAACAATTTATTTATTACTAACTTATAAGAAGTGTTTAAAAGATTCAATGCTAACTCAACTTGCTACTCTTTTAATTAAACAAAAAGGTGATGCAAATAGTTTGTTAACAAAAAAAGAACAAATGAGGGTCAAGACTGCAAGACCCCAAAGACAAATATCTTATACCTTATCTTTGTGTTGGTTTAATAAACATTTTAGCTAAATTTTAATAACAAAAGTGAATCTTTTGAGTTATGGTTCTTACGTCTCCCATAGACATGTTGAAGAAAAATGTTATATGTGGGGCCAATTGAGTGTCCAATGGTCTCTGACTAGATATTTTAAGCATAAATTAGAGTTTGTAAAAGAAGACTCACTAATAAAGAAATCGACGAACATCCTTTGCAAGGTTCACGTCAGAGACATCGTCAAGGAGTTGAAGATAACTTGAACATATACTCTATAGCTAATGTGGAGTCGACTAGTATGTATAAGAACTAGAAGCTAAAAAATAAAGGTTCATAAGACACTGACAATGCCCTAATGATCAATGTTTTAAAACCTGTTTTTTTAACCGATCCGGTTTAATCACCAGTTCACCGAGTGGTTGAATCGTCGGGTCGAACCGGTTCTATACATATGTATATATTTTTTCTATATTTAATATGTAATGTTGCATGGTTTCATAATGTATCTGGTTTATTTCCTACATTCGATTAAACCGAGGAAAAATATTAAGACTCTACCGATAAGCTTTGTTTTTATGTTCTATATCTATTATAATTTAGCAAATATTTGCAACAACAATCAACATATTAATCTAATTATAACAAACTATATTAAAACTTAGTTGATGTTTCTAAAATAGTTTATAGCTCTAATTTATTCATTTACATGATTTTAACTAACAATAGTCCTCACCATTTTAACTTGTCAATTACAACTAGAAAAACCGATAAGTAAAAAAATAGAATTTGTTATATTGTTTTGATAAAAATTTGTGACCTGGACAGGTTGATCAGGGTCAACGAAAACCGACGGTTTAATCCGGTTCTCAAACAAGCAAAAACCCGGTCACATCCGACCCGGTCTCTAAGCGGGTTCACGGTTCAACCCGTTGAACTCGTCAGTTACGTACTACGTTTGGGCTAATTTATGCCAACTTATATAATATGACAAGGGTAACCCCATTAAGCCCCCTAGTTCATATTAAATGCAAATGCAACATATATGGACTTATCGAGTTATTTGTCGTATGTGTTATCGATGGAATATGTTTGATGGATATGATGGTTCTATAATATGAGAGATCATGCATTTGCCTTAGGTATTTGTTAGAGTTTGTGTGTTGCTGTTTTATAGCTTATTGTCGCTATAGCAAAGCAGAGCCGTCTTTAGGGGAGTGCAAGAGGTGTCATTACACAGGGCCACCGTTTGACGAGTGTCACAAAATTTCATGCACTTCTATTATATATACTCATAATATGATACTTGAGTTTAATTAGTTCACGCATTACTCATACATATATAATTTGTGTGTATTTAAGGGGCATCTCTTTGTGGTGATGGCACGGGGCCACCAAAATCCATGAGATGGCCCTGCAGCAAAGGACGGTATATTGGATAGTTAAGAATTCATGTGTTTTGCTTTGATGATGCCAATTTGCGTATTTAGATAATTATAGTTTTTGTTCCTTCAATGGCGGGATATGTTGTATCGTTTTGAACCTTTTCGCCTAACTTCATATTAAGCTTTGCATGTTAGCAATTTTTACCTTTGTAATGTCGGATGATTTTCAATGAAGTGACCATGTAATATTCGAGCGATGAGGTTTCGCGTCTTGTTATAGACGTTCCACTTTGCGCGATAGGTTTCACGTATTTGTAAGCAATATAGCTTGTTATCCCTTTTGATAGCGGGATGGTTTTTGATACTTTTCTATGTTACGTACATGTCTACCTATTTAAAGCTTTCTTTTATTCCTCCAATGGTGGGATAAGTATCATTGAGACGGACTTGCTGCTCATGCGTGATTAAGTTTCACGTCTCTCGAGTGGTATATATTCCACTTGCGCAATATGTTTCATGTCTTTTTTTTTAAGTGGTCTTGCCGCTTCGCGTCCTGTGTTGGGAAATGCTCATATCATAATAAATAATTACACGTCTAGAAATACGTGAGTCTATGGGTCTTATACGTATACACCGATGTATGATCAATAATAATGTATTTAATATATTTATTGTAAATACGTTATTTATATTAGTTAAATAACTCATGATCGACTAACGGTCGTTAATTAATCCGTTAGACGCATTAACTAACTAAAAGTCACCATTTAACTTGTAACGGACTTGATTAAATGGACTAGACCATAAACCAATATGAGAGGCCCATATTGGTTAAGAGGGTCGGCCACATAGCTAAGGAAAGAAGAAGGGGAAAGTCTTAGTGGTTAAGCGCAATTTACCAATACTTATCATGGGATAATGATTTATCATTATCTCACAACTTGGAATTTTTTTTACCTTCCTCTCTCCCTCTCTATTCAGTTGTGACCTAGGGATAATAACCTAGGGTTTTGGTTTGATTTATCACAAGTAAAACACATGGTGTTCGTTGCTAGATCGTGAAGTTGTAAGAACTAGCATTGACGTGATACATGAGGACGTGTTGTGTGGATACACATAGAGTCAACCTGCTTTGGTTGCTCTAAGGGTTTCGTGAGTATCAATGGATTCAATGGGGAGTCCAAGTTCGTTGTTAAGCTCCATTAATTCTAACCAATCATGCTTCAAGAGGTAATAAACGTTGTTTATTTGGTTGATTATATAACGTACATGGATCAAATGTTTGGTGACCTTTTTCGCTGAATTTAATTATACTTTATATGTTTTAGATATAAAAAAAACCAACAGTGACATCACGAGCCAGGTTGTGACGTTATATAGTTACCTTGTATACGTAAACATGGCAAAAAAACACGTGTTTTTGAGGTTTTATGTTAGCCGCTTTAAAACAGCCCATAGGGCTCAATTATGTTAAAAATCAACCCTAAAAGGTTCATAGAATTAGTGTTTTTCGAACCTAAGGCCACGGGTTATGTGCATAAATTGGGGGGTTACTACTTGTTACTTAATTCTTCGACTAGTTGACTTGATTTCTTGTTCTTGTTAATTGTTAATTGTGATCCTTGGCAAATACATGCATATTTGACATGGACAACAAGCCAACACCTCGTTAAATCATACTTCTCTCGTATTATTATGTGTGGATGTGCAAAACCAATGAAAGCCCTAGCCTTTACATGCTTGTTTTGATTGTTACATTGTTGTAGTTTTTGGGGATTTTGCCATTGTTGAGGCACTTTATGTACTTTTATATCTTTTTAGCCATTGTTTGGCCATTTTACAGTAGTATAATAGGTCTTTGCTAGTCATATTTTATTACCAATATGTAATCGTTGCTCGATTTGAAATGGTGACAAGTTAAAGGCGAAAGTGTCAAAACAGACTGCTGGACGTTGCTATACTAAAAAATTAATACCCGTCACTCTATAGGGAATTGGACCTTTGAATGTTTTTTGCGTGTTCCCGACTCAAATGACTACAACTTTGTAGTTTGGTGCTTAGAGTGAGGAAGACTCCTTTCTTGACTTTTCGGGCCCTAAAGTGGACGAAAATCTAATTTTGAGCTTTATGGGTTCTACTATTGAGTATTGAATTATAAGTTGCTTGTCATTCATTAATTCAAGATTATAATCTATACAAAATAAACGGACCAGACTATCAAATAATAATGAAGCCAGCCTTAACAATAAACGTCTAACAAAGATCTTACTATGGTAAGCATGCAAATATAATTACAACACACTGGACATGTTTTTAAGCCATGATGATCTATCTATGGACTCCTAAGTACACTGCATGGTGAAACTAAATATCTATACATTAATATATGGGAGTTGATTTGCACACTCTTATTTTTTATTTGTACATCCTTATTTGTGTAGTAAACGGTTGTATATTTGTTATTTGCTGCTTGATCAGGTTGCAAATAAAAAACAAAGTGTGGCGATCAATTCCCTTAATATATACAGTCGATGACGAACATCAGGGCAAAAGTTCATCTGTTAAGTGGTTCAAACTGATAGAAACAGGAAGCGATTTCCACAGGTCTTGATAATCTCCAGGATTCGATAATGATCAAACAAGCGCCATGAACATAATCATCATGCAAGAAATAAAAAGAACAAAGAAGATGGGTTGAACCCTTCTAAATCTGATATATTCAATGCTGAAAGGGTTGAGTTTGTTTACAGAAATCCTAATCTATATATAGAGTATGAGTCGGTGCCTTTGTGAAGGGATACACCGGTTCTACAAAAGTAAAGGTTGTATCCCTAAAAACTAAATAACCGTATATTTTCCTAATGGGTTTGTTGGGTCTGTTGGCCCAAACCAGAAAGCTTGCAGGCTTTATTTTTAATCCCTAACTAATCTATGTACATAATTCTTTTGGCGTCCAAGACATTAAAACAGGTCCAACACAAACGGCAGAGCTTCTCCTTTAATATTTCAGCTTCTACTTTGTAATGATCACCTTGCACCTGTTGAACAAAATGTGATATTGTAAGAAAATGTGGCAATGTAATGACTAAAAGTCAAACGTGAGGGCCTTGGGACTAGTTTAAAAAAAAAATACAGAATAACATCACAACTACTAGTTTTTAAAAAATACAGAATAACAAAAAATTATGTCACCTCATATTAACTTATAACTTAACTCAAAAACAGTCTACTTCGTTACTTAAGTCATAAAACATCTCCAGGCCCTACAACTTTTAAAAAAACACACAAAAAAAAAGAAAAAAAGGAAAAAACCCCAATGTCTTGACTGGTAAATTTGACGCCATGTCTTATAACTTGGGGTCTGGTATAAACTCGTGCCATAAGACCGCGTCATGAGACTACTACATTCCCGTTATTAATTAGAAATAACTTCTTTATGAAAATAATCTCCTACTGTAATTTACAAGCAAGTAGAACTAATTGACAAGTAAGGATTATATGCATGTACTTTAGACATATGGTATTTTATGTATACCTGAAGATGTAGAGTGTTCAGTAACGTCTCTTCTCCCGGGCATTTGAAGGTCGTTATATTTAGCAATACAAATCCGTTTTTCCTTCGGACGTGCCAAGTTATATCTAAAACCAAGACAATGATGCAAGTGCTCCTTATTATTGCTCATATGATCAGTAGTCGTAAATCAGTTTGTATCACCACTTATTTTTATCATTATATCACTTAAAACGCTCACATGTGGGGGGAAAAATAAACTACTGATGAATTTGTATTAATTATAGCATCTTTAGTACTTTGTCTCACAATGCCGAGATTCTTTTGCCTTGTACTCATGGTTGATGTTGAGTACGATGAAAGATTTTCCTTTTTACGCAATAATGTCTCTACTTCCTTTCGTAGTTCCGGTATGTATTTTAGTGCACGCGATACCGTACCTGGAATACTTACTTTTTTCTGTCCCAAAAATGAGTTTTATGAGTAACGAGAATTAGGAAAAATGCAATTCAAACGTGAGTCAAATATTTTAATACAGTACTTGTAAAATTTATAAATTCTTGTATTATGTTTATTTTTTCGGAATAGCTAAATGTAAGTACCTTTTGATCAGCTGATATGGGAAGCAATGAACGAAGATATGCATATAAATCGTTAACCCTCTTGCGCCGATCTCTTTCACTTGCGTTATGATTAAGCTTTTTGGACACCTTTTTAGGATTGCCAATATTTCCATTTATAGCTCCTCCAGAGGAACAACTCTCGGGTGCACAATCATGCTGGCTTTGATCATATGATGGAAAATCAAGAAGGGAAATATATGAATTTGCTTCGATGTCGATAGAAACATCATTGCAATCTTGTTGGTGATTTGGGGCGATGTTATCCTCCAAGGGCCATCCATAAGTTGTGGAAAATAATGTTGGGGGTAGTGCTAGCATGTTTTGTTGTTTTGTTAGAATAGTTGTTGAAAGTTGAATGAAAACTATGAGGATGATGTGTCGGTCTATTTATACATTGGTAACTAGGTGTATCCTCTTGCATTATAAAAGTGCATTTACATCATCTTGGAAGACAAAAAAACTGATTTTTTGTCTAAGAAGCTCATTAAGTTATACTAATATATTAATACATTAACGGATAATCCACTCATATATTCCTTATAGCTAATGAGTTCACACAATTATATTAAAACTAAAATGAATATATAATAGGAGGATATAGATTGATGCAGAGCGTGTGCCATGCTCAAGCTTAATGCAAGCTAACCATTTTTAACTTTTATTCATGTTTAGGAAGCATGTAGTATCCATACTCTACACTCAAGCTGGGAGTGTGTTTTCTTCCAGATTTGTTAAAATAATGAAATGTGCACTTGCTTATGCAAGGCTATGTTATGATGACAATATGCTCATTATTTATTGAAGTTAGGTTATTATGACCAAGTGTTACTTATCAATTATAGCAAGTTAACTACACTTGATGTTGATGTTAAGA
This sequence comes from Tanacetum coccineum, assembly GCA_026074375.1. NCBI lineage: Eukaryota > Viridiplantae > Streptophyta > Magnoliopsida > Asterales > Asteraceae > Tanacetum > Tanacetum coccineum. The sequence goes on along the minus strand of BQNB010097493.1, from coordinate 8,679 downwards.
AGGGCGGTGGGTATTATGCACCAACTTGAGCTACTTGTTACTGAGTAGAAAATTTTATAAAAGCAAAAGATGTATACCTTCTCCAAGAAATACCTTGGATCCAACCAAACCTTTCTAGAACATTTAGCAATGATATCCGGAGTAGTGTTAATAGAAAGATTACTTATATGTAAAGTTGAAATTGTAATCATGAGTACGCAACGGAAAACAAAGAACACATATAGTATAATGTAATTAACATAAAATCAAGAATTATATATATACGAGCTGGGTTACCCGCGCTTCGCCGCGGGGCGCAAAGGACAAACGGTCGTTACTTAACGTTCGTTATGTAACGACCGACCGACGGACTATTTTCATAAATTAAAAAAAAACTAACGGTCGTTACTTAACAGCCGTTAAGGGAGGGAGGGGGAATTTCGTAATTTTTTAAAAGTGAGGACGGTCGTTACTTAACGTTCGTTAAGTAACGACCGAATCCAAGGAGTATTTTCGTAAGTTGTTAAAAAAAGTTAATTGCTAGAAAAAAATATAACGGTCATTACTTAACAGTGAGGGAGGGGAAATTTTTTTATTTTTTTAAAGTGAGGACGGTCGTTACTTAACGTTCATTAAGTAACGATTGACCCCAAATACTATTTTCATAAGTTGTTAAAAAAATAACGATCGTTAATTAACAGCCGTTAGTGGGAGAGGAGGAATTTCGTAATTTTTTTAAAGTGAGGGTAGTTTTTGTAATTTGTGTCATAGTGTGGGGGTGTTTCGTAAAATTTATGCTAAATGGGCTGGGCCGGAATATGAGCTGGATTTTGGGCCGGGTTGTGGGATGGGTGACAGGTCGGGTCGGGGCTCCGGTTTGCAAATGGAGTTCCTGCTGATTGTTTATATTTATAATACCTTTTAGCAATAAAAGCAAGCGAACAAAATTCCTGAATACACGCGCGTGTGTAAAAATAACAAACGCGTGAAACCACCAGTATTCAAAATATGAATCCTCTATGTGTTACACACACAATACGTTCTTAGCAAACAATTACGTATGCTAGTACTAGTAGTGATACAGCTCAACGAAACCTAGATCTTGGAAACAAGCAAGAACCGAAACCCTTTTATTGTTAAGGTCGATCGCCAAAAACCAAACCGAAACCCTAAGCGTTGTTTGGTTCGATCACCTCACACAAGGGAGAAAAAATAAAAGGTTTTAGGGATTTGTTTTTTTAGCATCATCAACTAATGAGTCCTTAACCTCTTTTATAGCCTTAATAACTTGGCTTGAGAGTTAGGCAATCACAATCTCAATCCCTATAGGATTGGATAACTGATAACGCTGAAATTATACATGTTTCTATGCGTATTATCAATGCTTTTATGCATATTACTTGGTTAATAATAAGAACTTTCGGTACTTAATAGAGTATATTTGTCATTGTAGGTTCTTGGGATGTTTCGTGGAAGAAAACGGAAGAATACACGAAGATTTGAAGTTTTAACGAAGAAATAACTCAAGCTGAATGCTTCCCGACACATGTTCACTGTTTTAGTCATAACTCGGTCATATGAACTCCGTTTGACGTGATTCTGGAGGCCACGCGAAGAGAATTCAATTATCTACAACCATGAAAAAGGCCAACTACTGAAAATGACCAAAAGTAAGTCGTACTTGCAGAAGGTGCGGCGCACTTTTCACCAGAACTAAAAAGTCCTTTAATACCCAAAGTGCGGCAGTTTTACCCAAAGTGTGGCACACTTTTGAGGCGGTGGAGAAAATTAAAGGCAATTAAATGAAGTATGCATTAACTCCCTATGTGCGGCGCACAAATAAGTTTGTGTGACTCACTTTGACCCCCAAACAGCCTGGCCTATAAATACCTCCTGGCATCTCCCATTTCACATATCTCTCCTACAATCTTCATACATCTTACACACTTGATCAATAACAATCATAGAGATCATAGGAGAGGAGGAAGGATTGGTGAGGATCTTATGATCCGATGATCCAAACACCCCTTTAATACCATGGCTGAACCCCAAATCCACCACCACCACCATAGTCACTAATTTATTACTCTACCACCAAGATTCCAGACCTTCATTCATCACTATTAATAACCTAAACTCATTACTCAAGGAGTTCATACCAAATCCTTCTGAGTCCACTACCCACATAAACACAACGTTGCCAAAACACTCCATTTGAGCACGTTTGCGGATTCCCTAAAGAACGTGACAAAATCAACTCGGTGTTAATTTCATAGCATACGTTGTTGTCAGATCATTTGATACTGTGGGTGTTTGGACTAGTGGTTGTTGTAGTCGAAATATTAGTTTTGGTACTTTATACTCGAATTACTCGCATAAATGGACTTGGTACATTTCTTTACTAATAATATGGATATGTTTCTTAAGTTTATTCATGTTTGTGATGTTGGTTATTGGTTTGGTTGTGTCTCGCTTACTTGGACGATATTTGTATAACTTGTGAATATGAATGCTTATGGATTACGAAAGTATTGTTTACTTGGATAATTAATATCTATGAATTATCATTTGCAATAGATGGTCCGAAAGGCTCTATTGTCGTGATGAATATCGCATTGTCTAGCTAAAACAATACGGTGCAAATTGTCCATGTGAGAATTGATTAGTAAATCTATAAATAACCCAAGTAGAATAATGTTTAAGACCCTTCCTTATGTTACCGACCGGGTTGGGAGGAATTCATATGTATGCATATAGATATAAACCATTCTTAATGCGCTCCGTTTATGATGTAGTAAATAGACTGAAAGTGAATCCTATTTATCAATGGTAGAATAGATGCTGTAATTATGATTACCGTGTCATATATGAAAAACCCTTTTGTAGCATTTTAATATAAAAGATTGCTCTTATCTATACTTTTGTGCTTGGTATCTTGCATGCTATATACACACGTATAGGCTATTTTGAGCCTTGACAATCAGAATAGCTTTGTTACTTGATAACAATTTGTGAATTGTCTACATAATCCCGATGGAACGAGCTTGTACATACCTAATACAATATTACCCTCGAATAGGTAATACAATGCACGCAATGTTCTTTGTTTTTTAGTCCGATCGGTTTGGATAAATCCAGTTACTATAAATTATAAATCTTGAAAAACACACATTAAGTTTTAGGCGCGCAGTGCTGTCGGGATTTGATTAGTTGTTTTGCTAATGTCTGTGTCAAGTTTCGTAGTGTTAAATCTCTTTAAATCTTTAAAATATGTAGGCGTTTGAGCAGAAAGTACGCGCACAATTAACCTTGGTGCGCCCGACACATCCCCTGTTTATCGTTTATAATTTTGCAGTTATAAAAACCCGAATTGGTGCTGGTGTTTTCACACCAAAATCGCCGTAAATTGTTTTACAAATCAAAAATAATAAACTCACTGTACAGTTATTATGGCAAACTAAAACAAAAAAAAGAGCTTTTCCTCAGCAAAGTACGCCGAACATATAATTTGTGTGCCAGTTTTCCTAAAAACCCAGATAGTACCCCGCACTTTACCTTTCTACAAAAATTTTCACCAGTAGAATCAGATTTAAAGCCAAAACCCAAAACCCAAACAAAACCCTAAATCTCTAGTCTCAGGTATGTGATCATTTGAAATTTCTTTTTATATGATTATACGCCTTGTAAGTTGTTAATAATAGTAATGTCATTCGCAAAAAAACCCAAAAGATTTTTTATTTTCTTAAAATGTTTGTGCATATTTTTGACATGTATTTCTGTTGATAAAAATAAAACATGATGTTTAGTATGGTTTATTAGATTTGATTAATACATCTTGCAAATGAATAAAGTAGAAAATAAAAATAAAAAATATAGAAACATTGCAGTAAGTACGCACGCACATAAACCATTGTGCTCCGCACATTCGGCAGCACCACAAACATAAACCGAAAAAAATTTTTTTTATAAATTCTCAGATTAGTATAAAAAATAATAAACAGATACACATTCTCTAGATTTGTCAACTATTATATTTAGTAAGTATATTTTTTTTATTTGTTTTTGCATGCCTGCTTGTTTGTGTGTTGTTTGGCATTGAAATAAAAATAATATTTTGTCAAAACTAATAAAAATACAAAAAAAAATACAGGCGATACGAATATCCATATGTTTAGTAGTGTGTATTGTGTTTGTTCTATTTAAGTGCTTGCCTGTGTTTGTAGAATAGTTTTGTAATTGTAAAGATAACCTAAAAAAAATCTATATCTTTTGTGCTTGGTATCTTGCTTGCTATATACACATGTTTAGGCTATTTGACGCGTGATAATCAATTAGCTTTGTTATTTGATAAACAATCTGTGAATTGCTACAAATCCCGTAGAACGATCTGGACTTACCTAATACTATATTATACTCGATTAGGGTATACTTGCCAGAATGTTGTGTTTTTAGTAAAAATCGGTATTTCTAGTTATTATAAATTTAAAGCTTCAAAAAACACACATCGTGTTTTTGGCGCCGTTACCGGGGATTTGTTTAGTTATTTGCAGATTGTTTGCTAGCCCTGTGCATGCTTCGTGTGTTTAAATCTCTTTAAATCTTTAAAATATGTCTCCTGTTGCAGAAAGTACGACGCACAATTAACCTTGTGCGCCGTACTTCCCCTGTTCTCGTTTGTTATTTTGCAGGAGGTACGTCGGTTTCACACCATAACCGCCACACTTATCCTCTGATAATCCTCTTCTCATTCGCCGTATAGTTTTCTGGCAAACTGACCCAAAATTCATCAGGAAGCACGTCGGGCATAAAATTTATGCGCCGGTTTTCCTGAAAACCCAGAAAGTACACCGCTCTTTACCCAAGTACGCCGCACTTTTTGCAGAATTTTCACCAGCAGAATCTAATTTAAAACCAAAACCCAAACAAAACCCCGCAAATTTCTAGTCTCAGATTGAATAAATAAGTGGAGCTTGGATTGGTGGCGATGCTTATCACTTGGGGGGCCGATATATTTGGATTATTATATTATATGTGGTAGAATACACATGCTTCTCATTTTGTTTCGCGCCATATCTTTCAGAATTTATGAGCCCCGAGAAGTTTCGTTTCTCTTATATTTATTTTCCCAGCTTGTCCTACTTTTAAGTTATTTTCTAATTACGCATAATGCTCAACTTAAGTGTGGAAGGAAAATAAATTGAAAAATCAGACTCATTATTAAAAGTAGAAACTTTTGTTCGCTCTCGGTAATCTAAAAATCTATTCTTGTTTTTAAAGTTTTTGCCACTTAGGTTAATATATTAGAATAAAAACGTAGTAAATAAATAAAGTTTTGAAATCAGAGATGTGTCTCGATTGATAAAGCAGATCCGACTCGGAATTGAAAACATTACTTGCGCATTTATAACCATTCCAGTAAATATGTGAGGATTTTGAGCCTGTATATAGCATACCTGTTTTATGCTTGATTCCTTTGATTATGAGTCTGCCGGTGATTTATTGATTCTAGAACTTGTGCTTGATAATTATTACGAGACCGCAGTAAGATCACATTCACGTGATATAGGTATTTTTAAGTGATAAAGAGGTAACTTAGGATTTAACCCAAATAGACATTCCATTTAATTATATATTCTTATAGCTAATTACACTGATTAGCTAACCACCCAAATAAATCCTTATGTTAGCACTCATCTTTAGTGCTAGATACCCCTAGTTTAACCCGTTGAGCCATTCTATTTATTATTCTCATCCACTAAAAAAATACAAAAATATATAACCTTTAACCTAGCCTTAACCCTTTTCGAAAGTCTCCATGATTGGTTGCTAGTTGCTCGGTATGATTGGTTGATTTTTGCTCATAGTTTGTTCGCACTTTGCTTTAAATGTTGTACCATTCTAACGAAGATGAAGAGTGCACGCTTCGTGTTTCGTATTTTTTGTGGTGAACACTTATATTTAGTGTGGAGGAATTGTTAGTTGTGTAAAAGTGGAGTGAAAACAAAAGATGAAGAGAAAAAAAATGAAAAAAAAAGTGATAAAAAAAAGAAAAAAAAGAGTGAAATATGAATAATAGTTGAGTTGTTCAATACCTCGCAAGTTTGTGGATTGTCGTAATTAGCAACATGAGTTTCTTGGACTTGTCGACATGTATATTATAAAACCATTTCCAGTATATATTTCCCATGCCTTATCCACACCCTTATTAACCCTTAGCCTGTACATTACAACCCGAATACAAGTTCTCTTTTGATATTTATACCTGGTGCTTACGCCTTGTCGGTGCAGTTTTGTTTCTTGTACAAGTCTATGGTATGAAATGGATCATGTCTGAGCAATTGAGTGTGATTTCCCCTTTTACATTCTATTACATCACATACGAGTGTTTGAGTGAATTATACTTTCCTTATTCGTGAGGTGCTTAGTCATGTTATTACACCTTGAAGATCTTTAAGTATTGTTAAACATCTCTGCTTTCACATATTAATAATCAAAAAATATTTTTCACAATTCTAAATTTGTTTTGTAAAGCTTATTATTTTTTTTATTTTGCTTGAGGGCAAGAAAACCCTTAAGTGTGTGTGTGGGGGGGGGGTGCTTGCGCCTTTTGCACTTATTTGTTACAAAAGGCAAAAATATTTTTGAAAATTTCACACCTAATAAAAAATTTTAAATTAAGAAAAAAATAAAAACTATCAAAATTTAAAAATATATATAGAAAAAAAATTTCTTGTCTTGTCATGTAGGAACCTTGTTTCTAAATTTCTTTTTTTAGATTTGCATGAGGGCAAGCAAAGTTTTAAGTGTGGGGGGATTTGATAACGCTCAAATTATACATGTTTCTATGTGCGTTATCAATGCTTTTATGCATATTAATTGGTTAATAATAAGAACTTTCGGTACTTAATAGAGTATATTTGTCATTGTAGGTTCTTGGGATGTTTCGTGGAAGAAAACGGGAGAATACACGAAGATTTGAAGCTTTAACGAAGAAATAACTCAAGCTGAATGCTTCCCGACACCTATTCACTGTTTTGGTCATAACTCGGTCATACGAACTCCGTTTCACGCGATTCTGGCGGCCACGTGAAGAGAATTCAATTATCTACAATCAGAAAAAAGGCCAAATGCTGAAAACAACAAAAAGTACGTCATACTTGCAGAAAGTGTGGCGCACTTTTCACCAGAAATGAAAAGTCCTTTAATACCCAAAGTGCGGTGGTTTTACCAAAAGTGCGGCGCACTTTTGACACGGTGGAGAAAATTAAAGGCAATTAAATAAAGTATGCATTAACTCTCTTTGTGCGGCACACAAATAAGTTTGTGCGACTCACTTTGACCCCCGAACAGCCTATAAATACCCTCCTTGGCTCTCCCATTTCATATATCTCTCATACAATCTTATATCTTCACACACTTGATCAAGAAAAATCATAGAGATCATAGAAGGGAGGAAGGATTGGTGAGGATCTTATGATCTGATGATCCAAACACCCCTTTAATCTATGATGAACCACCATATCACCACCACCACCATAGCCACAAATTGTTACTCTACCACCATGATTTCCAGACCTCCATTCATCACTATTACATAACCTAAACTCATTACTCAAAGGATTCATACCAAATCCTTTCGAGTCACTACCATAAACCTCGTTGTCAAACACTCCATTTGGTGGCACGTTGCGGATTCCCTGAAGAGACATGACATATCCTTGAGTTAATTCAGTAGCATAGGTTGTTGGTTGATCATGGATACATGGGTTGTTGGACTAGTGGTTGTTGTAGTTAAAATATTGGTTTTGGTACTTTATACTCGAATTACTCGCATAAATGGATTTGGTAAATTTCTTTACTAATAATATTGATATGTTTTCTGAGTTTATTCATGTTTGTGATGTTGGTTATTGGTTTGGTTATGATTTGGTTGTGTCTCGCTTACTTGGATGATATTTGTATAACTTGTGAATATGAGTGCTTATGGATTCGATATTGTTTTACTTGGATCATTGTTAATCTTTTGGTATATTATTGCAATTGAAATAGGCCGAAAAGGTTAATTGTCTTGATATATTTTGAACCGTTTCTCTATGGCGTGTCAATATTATATTTGTGAGAATCGTGTGGTAAATTTATAAATAAAGTAGAATTATGTTTAAGACCCTTCCTTATGTTGACCGACCGGGTTGGGAGGAATTCATATGTATTCATATTTAATATAAATTATTCTTAATGCGCTCGTGATGATGTAGTATATAGGCCGAAAGGATTCTATGTCATTATTGGTAGATATGTTTGTTATGGTAATTACCCGTTATTCATGACTTGCATGATTTGTTTATATAAAGTTTGCAAAATCTATATCTTTTGTACTTGGTATCTTGCTTGCTATATACACACGTTTAGGCTATTTGACCCGTGACAATCAATTAGCTTTGTTACTTGATAAACAATCTGTGAATTGCTACAAATCCCGTGGAACGACCTGGACTTACCTAATATTATATTACACTCGAATAGGGTATACTTGCCCAAATGTTGTGTTTTTAGTAAAAATTGGTATTTCTAGTTATTATAAATTTAAATCTTATAAAAACACACATCAGTAACCGATCAGCTTGGGTAAAGGGGAAGGCTTTCCCGCACTTTCCTTTTCCTCGTTTTTGCATTTAGGTCCTTATAGTTAACATTTAACCA
>BQNB010097492.1:0-25375 GCA_026074375.1 Tanacetum coccineum | reverse complement strand
CTCGTGGGACATAACGACCCGGGAACTCATACTTCCGGTTACCTATATATTTTATTTTTATGAACTCTTAACCAATCCTTGGCTAAAGGTAATTGGTTGAGTGTTTGCTTATATATATATATATATATATATATATATATTATTGACGAATCAATACCCTACTCTATTTATGATAAGATACGATGAGGACATTCTACTTGTGCAAATTTACATTGATGACATAATTTTCAGGTCTACAAACCCAAAATTTTCTAAAATGTTTGAAAAACTGATGCATAATAGATTTGAGATGTCCTTAATAGGGGAAATGAAATTCTTTTTAGGACTTCAGATCCATCAATCCCCATGAGGTATCTTTATAAATTAGGCTAAGTATGCTTTAGAAATACTCAAAAGGAATGGTATGGACAAATGTGATAGCATTGGTACACCAATGGCTACTAAACCTAAGCTGGATGCAGACTTGGATGCAGACTTGAGTGATTACGATTATATAATTTCTTCCAATCTTCTCTCTTATTTTCTATGTATTTCGTATGAAGTGAAGTGATTACGGGTTCTAACAAGATGGTCGTGTGGATATTCAACTCAAGAATGTTGGATATGCTGGGAATGGTAGCAGGAGTTCTGGAAGGATTGCAGGGAATTAAGGAAATAATGTTGGGAATGGTTTAGTTTATAAAAATGCTGAGAATGCTAACAATATTCAAAGGAATCCAAGAACCATTGCTAATACTAGGTTACAACAATAGTTCAATGCTATAATTTCAATGAAAAAGGTTATTACGCAAGAGAGTATTCAAAACCCAAGGTTCGTGATTCTAAGTATTTTAAGGAACATATTTTGTTAGCAACAAAATATGAGGTTGGGATCTATCTTAATGAAGAAGAGAATGCTTTTATGGTTATGAGTCCATCTGGGGATGAACAGTTAGAAGAACTCAATGCCTCAGTGATAATGATGGCCCGCATTCAACCTGCTGATAATGAGTCTGATGCTGAACCGACTTACGACTCTAACTTCGTCTGTAAGGTAAATGATTCTCAAATCGATCTTATAAATGGATTACTCTCGAAAAGTAATCATGAAAAACGAAACCATGAGAAATTAGAAACTATTAAGCCCACATATGTTTATGATCAAATTTATTGTAATATCATTTTTGATGATCCTTGTGTGGAGGTTAATTGTGGACAAATTGAATATGCTCACGATGCTCATGATCAAGAGTTTGATGCTTTTGAATCTTTGGTTAAGAATGTGCAAAATGACGCAGAAAATCAACGCATAGTTAATGTGTCGTCGTGCAGGTGTTATTTTATGTATCAAGTTTTACTATTTATTTTATGCGGACTATACCTAAAAACAACACTCTAACGGGCAGTGCACCCGATCAGATGTAGCTTCTTTGGTAAGTAGGGTGTCGATCACTAAGATCGAGAGCGTTAATTCCTAATTCTATCAGTATTTTAGTTATCTAAGTTAAACCTAAAACTAATGCAAAAGGGGGGTTTCATCCTGAGAGACTGGCACGGTTTTATGTATCTAACCTAAGGTTTTGATGACAAGTAAAGCAATAAACAAACACAAGAAGACAAGAAAACGATAGAGAAGCGGTCAAGAACTAATGTAAGAAAAATGTATCAACCATGAATAATCTAATAAACCGCAGGTTTGTTTATTAGTGCAATGATTGACTTATCTCGAAGGGCATATCATTCCTAGACTTAGGCGGCACTTCTTCCTAAGACCTAAACACGCTAATTCTGTCATAATTAGACACATCCGCATAAAGCATCCCTATATATTGATTATAATTTATCTAGAGGACAACACGGTGTGTGTCATATTAACCCTAGCTCATAGAGACTTTACCCACTTACTGCTTAACGGTAACTTGTGTTAGGTGGTAGTCCACAATCCAAACTATACCAATGATCAGAACGTTATTAGTTAGTGCTAAGCCACCACCTACTACGGTACAACCAGTTCAATCAAGGCAAGCAGGACGTTATTAGTGATCTTATTTTTCCACCTATACGCATTACTATATGGAGAGCTATCCCGGACTCTTAGCCTACACCCAAACAACACCGAAGTTGCAGCGCATTAAATATGTAGGACTAGACCCAGTTGAATGATAGGTCGCATACTTAAGCACATAAACAAGTATCATGTGATAAACATAATCAATAAATCAATGATAAATTAAGCAATCAAGATAAACAAACCAAACAATAGATCTTCATAAACATGGCTAATACCTAAAGGTATCAGCCGATAGTCATTGTAAAAATACATACGATTTGATATATGAACGATTAAAATAAAGAAACCTTAATCGAACGCGTATTCGGTTGCGCAAAGATTACAAGAGTTTTCCTATGATCTTGAGGCTCTTTTCTGACCTTCTATGCTCTTTTATTCGTCTCTTGGTCGACTTGGTAGTTTAGGGATTCACTTGCATACCTAAAACTGAGTTTAGGATCGTCTATTTATAGAGTCTAGAAACTCGTCGATACGTCGTATCGAGCAATGTGAGATACAGCGTATTGGGGATTTCTTAGAGTAAGGACCACGTTTGATATCTTTTTAGAATATTTTATTACTATATTATAAGTAAGGCGTATAGATGTCTCCTGGATACGACGTATTGGGTCTCCAATCCTTCATGGTTATTTGTGAAGTGTAGGCACGGATACACCGTATCTTCTTGATGGATACGGCGTATTGAGTTAAAACCAGTTGATTCTTCTTCTTTGACTAAAGTATTATTTACAGCGTATATACTGATGTGGTTACGGCGTATTCTTCAAAGTCAGGCAATGGTGTTTTGATTCGTCAAAGTCTTGGATACGTCGTATAGGTCTAGAATAATACGGCGTATTTTCTGTCAGATTAGTAGACTTTCTCAAACTCTTTTTTTATGCTCCAAAATGCGTGCCTTTTAGCATAACTTCACCAAGTACTCCATAATTGCTGCAATTCTCAAATACAAATGATTAAGTAACAATTCTTTGCAATAATTATACAAAATGGGTAAATTACATAGGATAAATGATGCTATAAAATAGACGTTATTGGATGTCATAAAATATCCTCCCACTTGAATCCTACTTGTCCTCAAGTAGCCTTTAGAAGTTTATAAAAATATATCCCTAAGGATACCTTCTGTTAAAGCATTTATTTAATCTATTACAAGTACATAACCAAACATATCTGAAATAGGAAGATTAAAACACTCAAATCACTCAACTAATCTATGTGGTAACATGTAACTAATTCACTCAATTGCTCGGTCATGACGAGTATTCTATCATAAGCTTGGCAAGGATACACATCTTCATCGCTAAAGCTAAGGAGTAACAATTTTATAAAGGTAAATATGGGTTTATATGATAAGCCTTAGGGTTGACCATTCTTTAATCTTTCACCAGAAGTACCACTCCAACAAGGCAGCTAAAGCATACATACATGGCCATAACGACCAAATAGACATGTGTGTTCGATCACATGCTTCTAACTTTCACCAAAAGTCGTAAACCAACAAGGCAACTGAGATATGCATACATGGCTGTAACGACGGAATAGACATGCACGCTCGTTGATAACATCAAATAACGTCACTTTATAATATCATTTATCCCATCTATTTTGCCCACTTTTATATAATTATTGCAAGATTTGGTACTTAATTACTTTAAAGTTTATAAATGCAGTAATTCAGGAGTATTTTGTGAAGTTAAGCTAAAAGGCGCATAATTTGGAGCTAAAATGAAGACATTTGAAGATTGCGAATTTTCTGACCAATACGCGTATCTAGCAAAAGGGATACGGCGTATCAGTGCCTCAACTTCACAAGAAAGCGCGTTTAACCAATTCCCAATACGGCGTATCACTCTGCTTCAATATGCCATATCCATGAAGATAGCTATTCAAAGATACAGTAATAAATGTAAATTGAGAATGATATCACTGATTGATTGAGAACGTAGTGCGCACTTCAAGGATCCCAGCCCTATACGCTGTATTGGCCTAGCCAGATACAGGGTATTGATCTTTTTCACACACTATAAACAAAAGACTCAAAAACGAGTTTTGAGTGTGCAATATCATATTATTTATACCATACTCATTGAAGACGAATTTTAAAAGAGAAGAACAGCCACCAAGGTCAAGCATTGATCACGAATCCATAGAATACATTGTGTAATTTTTACTCTCTTAATCGTTCGATTCTAATTTTTTGATTACGCTTGTACAATTACAATGGTTGTGGGCTAATACCCTTGGGTATTAGCCATCTTAATGAAAGTTTAGTGTTTGGTTTGTTTTAAAATTGATTTCTTAATTAATCGTTGATTGTTTAATTATGTTTATCACCTTATACTTATTTATGTGTTTGAGTATGTGACCTATCATTCAACTGGGTCTAGTGATACCTAAAAAGTAATCTAGATACCGAGATAGCTCTCCATATCGTGTTTTATATTACTGGACCAATAGGATCACGAATAACATTTTATCTTTACCTTTTAATTATGAGCTTAGTTGGACGGTAGGTGACCCGTATATTTTTCAACAAGTATGTTCTTAATTAATTGGTAAAGACTCAAATAGTGGACTACCAGTAAATAAAACACCATTAAGCAATAAGTGGGTAAAGTCCCGATGGGCTAGGGTTTTAACATGATCACCACTGCTTTGATTCCCTAAGATAGATTATAATTAAACTAAAAGATGCTTTATGCGGATGCGTTAATTGTGACATGATTAATCGTGTCTAGGTCTTAGGATGATGTCCCGCCTAAGTCTTAAGAATGATATGCCGCTTCGAGATAAGTAAATCATTGAACTAAAACAAACAAACCAACATTGAACTGGATTTAATATGGCTAATACAGTTTTCTATCATTTGGCTTGTACCGCTTTCCTCTCTTTTGATTTTCTTCTTTTGTATTTATCATGTATTGAATTGATATTTGTCACGACCAAACATGTGCCAGTCTCTCAGGCTGAAAACCCCCATACCATTAGACAACGTATATAGCATAGGTTTAACCAGTAATTAGAATTAACATAGAATAATTAGAACTAATTAAAATACTGATGAATATAGGATTAGTGTTTCACTCTTAGTGTTTGACACCCTACTCACCGCGAAACTCCATCTTAACCGGGTACACTGCCCGTTAAAGTGTTGTTTTAGGTTTGTCGGCTAAATATAAATTTAAAACTTGATAATCAAATAATTGACATTACACAAGAGCACATTAGGTTATTTGCGTCGTTACCGGGGAGTGAAGTTGTTTAATTCTTATTTATTAGTGTTTTAGTTTAGTTTAAATTGCATATTTGTGTGCTTGTTTGCGTGTTTAATTTCCTGCATTGTATATTTTGCATATTGTGTGTTTGTGTCCATTGTTACAGCCTGCTGTAACATTCTGAGTTGAATACTTAATACGGCGTATTCATCTTCTTGGATACGGCATATAAATGTTTTCTAAACCAATACAGCGTATTCGACTCTATCATTAATACGGCGGCGTATTTGGCTATTTGACCATTTTCTTTGCTAGTTATTTTATTACAGGGTAAAAATGGACAACCCCAATATCATTATGGGAGAATACATCAGACTTCAAGAGGAGAAAGCTCTAAGTCGGGGTGAGACGTTTAATTGGCAAACTGCCACGTACGGTAAGATGGAATATTGTAAAGATGAGGACAACTCCTTTACAAACTTCGAAACCAAATTTCCAGCCATATTCCTTGATAATAGATTAACATCTGATGCAGCAATCTTATGTGGACCCACGGTAAGTCCTTTTAACAACAATGAAATTGACTTTAGAATATCGTTTGACGAATCCGACGATGAAGATTACACAGTAGTTTATGACGAAAATTCATTTTCCTATAAAATAATTTCTATCAACAATTTGAAAACGGAGTCTAAAAATGATAATGATAAAGTCAATATGCCTTCATTTCCATCACCCGAGCCTGAGGCCAGTTATTTTAATGATTTAGACTTCTTTAAAGATTTTGAGAATGAATTTTCAGCCATTGTTTACAATGATGCTCTAACGTCTAAATTAGATCTCTTAACTAAACCTACTATAAGTCCTTGACATATCGATGAATTTGATTAAAAATATGAAACATCATTTTCCGAATGTGATGAAGAGGAACAAAATGTTTTATACTTCAATGATTTATTTCCTTTTAACGTAATTTATCCTGATGATTTAAAATCGGATACGGACAACAATAATTAAATCGATATTGAGCGACCTTCAGGGGATATGTCTGTCACACCAATACCTGATGTAATAAATGTCAATGCACAAGGGTTAAATAAGCTTTTGGAAACAAGTCATGATACATCTAATAAATTTTTCAAAACTAAAACTTTCATCAAGAAGCTAAATGTTAATATCATGGCTTGTAATTATCTTACCAACAAGATGCTTTTAAAGAATTTGTATGTGCTATTTGGCATCCCGTTCGACCCCAAATTGTTTTATAAGGATGGGATTAAATTGGGGCAAGTCTAACTTAAAGACTTTTTGTAAACAAAAGTGCTTGCCGGGAGACAACACGAAATGTATTTTCAAATATTCTTATCAAGTCTGTCTTCCCAGACTGTCTATACGGCGTATCCAAACCCTATCAGCACAGTCTATACGACGTATTCATTAAATGAATACAGCGCATACAGGTAACAATATGGCGTATCCTGGGGTATGGATACGGCGTATTGACTTCCTGTACAGTTTTAGGTTATTATTTTAAGTCTAACCAAACGAATACATCGAAGATATAGTTGCACTTATTTTCTTATTGATACAGGACCTTCTGAACGATAACGAAAACATTGGTGGAGTATTTATAAATCTGGAAATCTCGAAGTGTTGGAGTCTTGAAATCTAAAGACGGCTGTTCAACATATTCTTGCTCATATACCCAAATTGGAGAATCTAATGAGCAAATATCAAGGGAGTTCCTCGTTCTAATTCTATTTCTCGTTTTTTAATTGTTTTATTTATACAACGAGGATGTTGTATAACTTAAGTAGGGGGATGGAGAATTAGAACGTACTTATCCTCCTTTTTACAAAATAACATGCTATGTGCTTAAAAATAGGCCAAATTAAAAAAAAATTAGCATAACTTTTATGAAAATCACTAGTTACATTACCTAGCACACTAATAACCCTTGATGCATATTGTGAGAATTAAGCCTATTCTATTTCCAAATGCTTACAAAAAATTCCACAAAAATATGAGTATGTCGGTGATGTAGTGGACTTTAGAACTTAGCCTGGTATATCACTCGAGACTACAATAATGAGTACTATGGATTTAGATGGAGTAACATGTTCAACCGATAAATTTCTAGGATTAAACCAAAAAGCCTACATGTTGTAAAATTAACTAACTACACTGGTTAGTTAAACCCTCGTGTAACCCTTTGTTTACTCTCACTTTTAGAGTAAGATCCCCTAGAACAACCTGTTGAGCCATTCTTGTCTTTTTCACACCAAATATTATATGTTTCGTTACACCTTTACACCTTAGCCTACCGTGTAGATTAAGCCTATTCTTATCAAAGTTGCTAGTTGCTTTCGTGTAAAGTTTTGTATTTCCTGTGTCAAAGTGAAATTTTTCTATCTCTGTAATGGTCGGGAAATTGCACAATGCAATGGGAAAAATATGTAGCTCGTGTGTTTTGCTACTTTCACGATTATGAATCATGTCCGAAGAAGAAGCGTTACAAGAAAAAAAATATTTGGATGAATTATGATAGTGAAGACGGTGAAATTACACCGAGACTTATGATGTATTGCAAAAAAATGGAAAAATAGAAAAAAGCAAAAAAAGAGAAGGAAGAAAAATAGTCGGTTCAAAAGAAGTTTATACCGAAGGAATTACTTGGAAGGATCGATTATTCGTTGATACGTTACAAAAATCAACGATGTAAAGTCTTGTAAAAAGTGGCCGATATCACCACTTAGTCTGTAAAAGTATGTAAAGAGCGAGATGTAAAGGAAGTTGACCGTTATGGGAACTCCAACTTAGGTTGTCTTTGTTATTTCTATGATCGAGGCGTTTGTCTATATGTTCGAGTCTTTATCATGGAACGGTCGGGGAAAGTTACTAGCAACTACGTACCATATTTGTTGGCTTTAATCTATTTGTTTTGTAAAATTTTTTTAACAACCATTTACTTCCCATTCCTAGCAACTAACCTTAAGATCTACTCGAACGACGATGTGTACGAGCCATGCATGTCTATTCTGTCGTTACGACCATGTATGCGTGTCTCAGCTGCCTTGTTTGACGACGACTTTCGGTAAAAGATAGAAGCTCCCTACCATATATCGCTCTTCATCCTAACCGCTGGTTAAACACGAACGGGGATGTGATCGAATTGTACATGTCTATCCGTCGTTACGGCTGTGTATGTATGATTCAGCTGCGTTGTTGGTGTGGTACTTATGGTGAAAGACTGTTGAATGATCAACCTTAAGCCATCTTAATCCAATTTATCTTTTGACTGGTTCCTTCTTAGCTCTAGCGGTGGAGATGTGTATCCTTGCCAAGCTTATGATATGAAATTAATCACGACCAAGTAAATGAGCGTACCAATTAAATGTTGCACCCTAGATTAGGAGAGTGATCTGAGTGTTTTCATTTCCATATTTCGTTAGGATCTTGGTTGTGTACAGGTGATTAGAACAAAACGTTGCTTAAACGGAAAAATCCTTAACTTCGGTTGGGATAAATTTTCAAAACTTTTCTAAAGTCTACTTGAGGACAAGTAAGATTCAAATAGGGGGATATTTGATGACATCAAATAACGTCACTTTATAATATCATTTATCCCATCTGTTTTGCCCACTTTTATATAATTATTGCAAGATTTGGTACTTAATTGCTTTAAAGTTTATAAATGCAGTAATTCAGGAGTATTTTGTAAAGATAAGCTAAAAGGCGCATAATTTGGAGCTAAAACAAAGACATTTGTAGATTGCTGATTTTTTGACCAATACGCCGTATCCAGCAAAAGAGATACGCCGTATCAGCGCCTCAACTTCATAATAAAGCGCGTTTGACTAATTCCTAATACGGCGTATCACTCTACTTCCATACGCCGTGTCCATGAAGATAACTATTCAAAGATACAATAATAAATGTAAATTGAGAATGATATCACTGATTGATTGAGAACATAGCACGCACTCCAAGGAATCCAGTCCTATACGCCGTATTGGCCTAACCAGATATAGCGTATTGAGTCTTTTTCAGACACTATAAATAGAAGACTCAAAAATGAGTTTTGAGTGTGCAATATCATATTCTTTATACTGTACTCATTGAAGACGAATTTTAGAAGAGAAGAACAGACACAAAGGTCAAGCATTGATCACGAATCCATAGAAGACATCGTGTAATTTTTACTCTCTTAATTGTTCGATTCTAATTGTTTGATTACGCTTGTACAATTACAATGGTTGTGGGCTAATACCCTCGGGTATGAGCCATCTTAATAAAAGTTTAATGTTTGGTTTATTTGAAAATCGATATCTTAATTAATCATTGATTGTTTAATTATGAGCTTAGTTGGACCGGTAGGTGACCCGTATATGTTTCAACAAGTATGTTCTTAATTAATTGGTAAAGACTCGAATAGTGGACTACCAGTATATAAAACACCGTCAAGCAATAAGTGGGTAAAGTCCCGATGGGCTAGGGTTTTAACAGGATCACCACTGCTTTGATTCTTTAAGATAGATTATAATTAAACTAAAGGATGCTTTATGCGGATGCATTAATTGTGACAGGATTAATCGTGTCCATGTCTTAGGATGATGTCACGCCTAAGTCTTAAGAATGATATGCCGCTTCGAGATAAGTAAATCATTGCACTAAAACAAACAAACCAACATCGAACTAGATTTAATATGGCTAAAACAGTTTTTTATCATTTGGCTTGTATTGCTTTCCTATCTTCTGATTTTCTTCTTTTATGTTTATTGTATATTGAATTGATATTTGTCACCACCAAACCTGTGCCAGTCTATCAGGCTGAAAATCCCCCATACCATTAGACAACGTATATAGCATAGGTTTAACCAGTAATTAGAATTAACATAGACTAATTAGAACTAATTAAAATACTGATAGAATATAGGATTAGTGTTTCACTCTTAGTGTTTGACACCCTACTTACCGCGAAACTCCATCTTGACCGGGTACACTCCCCGTTAAAGTGTTGTTTTAGGTTTGTCGGCTAAATATAAATTTAAAACTTGATAATCAAATAATTGACCCTATACGACAGCATATCACTCGTACAAATCCTCATTCGCGTAAAACCAGCGGCTAGTCATTAGGAAAGAGAAGTAAATTGTTGTTAAATAAAAATTACAAAACAAATAAGTTAAGTCTAAAATACAAGTTGCTAGACATTTTTCCCGACCGTTACACCATGACAAAGCCACAAGAAACTATTTACAACGTCTTGATCATAGGTCAAAAACAACAACCTAAGTTTGCGTACCGTAACGTTTACCTTCCCATCATCCATACTTTAACAAACTTTACAAAGAAAAAGGCGATATCTTCCACTTATAACAATACTCTACATCGTTGATTTGTATCAACGAATAATCATCATCGTGTAATACCCAACAGTAGTTTGCGAAAAACGATTATCTTCAAACTTTCTTCTCTTATTGTTCAATTTTTATAATAATTTTGATTTTTTTTGCTAACACTATATTACTAAACTCGGTGTAATTTCACCATCTTTACGATCATAATAACTCTAGATAATTTTTTCGATAATTCTTCATTCTTCGGACGTACTAATAATTGCGATGGTAGTAAAAATACATGAGTTTTGACTAAAATATACATTCCAAGGCGATGGGTGGAAAATTCTTCCTCAACCGGAGGGTCCATAGATATTGGAATAGGAGTGGTCACAAACGTACAGGGTGGGAGGGGGGAGTGGACTTAGCTGGGGGTGTGGGGTTTAGTTGGGGAGGGGGGGGCAGAGGGGAAGTGATAATTGTATTGTTTTGTTTTGTGAATATGGTGGAATGGTGTTATGGGGGTTTAGTTTATTTGTTGGTGGTGTAAGATTGTGGGGGAGAGTTTAGGTGGAGTTAGTGAGGTAGAGTGTTTTGTTGGTTTATTTGGGGGGTGTAGGGGGGTTAGTTCATGTTTTTAGTTAATACGCAACATGTAAAGGCGTTTTGGGTGTACTATTACCTAAAATTTACCAATTTATAACAATTTTTACTCAGCATCTTCTTCAGAGCCCATGGTTAGTGGCATTACTCTTACCTACCATCTAAAACCATAGTACTAATGGAATTAGATGGAGTAACTTGTTTAAATTAAGGAAAAAAAACAAATTAAAACCCCGTTCGCCAAACGCCTTTACATTTTTTTTATTAACTAACTACACAATTATATAGAAACCCCAAAGGCCGTATAAACCCTTTATTACAGTTCAAATAACCCTCTACTCTCCACCCGCACTCCCCCCACTTCTCGCCCCTCCAGAGAATTCCTCAACTAACCCCAAATAAAAAAAAACCGAACCCCCATACCCCCAAGCACCACAAAGCCCCCAAACCCTTTGTTTACTCTCATTTTAAGAGTAAGATACCCCTAGAACAACTCGTAGATCCAATCCTTTAGGAAATTCACCAATTGTTTATTTCGTTACACCTTAGCCTACCATGTTAGATTAAGTTTATTTTACAGTTGCTAGTTGCTTAATGTGTAAAGTTTATATTTCTCGAGTCTTGTGTCAAATTTGGTACGGTTGGAAGAAATTTGCACATCGCAAATGGAAATGTATATTATAGGAAAAACTCGTGTATTTTTACTACCATCGCAATTAATGGTACGTCCGAAGAATGAAGGAATTATCGAAGGAATTATTATGATCGTGAAGATGGTGAAATTACACCGAGTTTCGTAGTATAGTGTTAGCAAAAAAAATTAAAAAAATTAAAAAAATTGCAACAAAAAAAGAGAAGAAAAGTTTGAAGATAATCCTTTCGCAACTACTGATAACGCCTAGATTTGGTATGTTTTTGGATGCGTTATCTTGGTTTTATATGTGCTAATTGGTAAAATAATACTGCTTTTACCCCTGTTATTGTGCAAAATGAGTTTCTTGTGTTGCAGTTTGGCGAAAGACGCGAAGTGGAGAAAAGAAGCTAAGAAATGAGTGCTAATTTGATATTTAATTTGAAGACCCATCTGGAACAGTAAAATATGCACTGTGGGTCATAAACATGCGGTATGGATTGGCCTGAGGGACAAAAAGTTTATCGGAAGACGAAAGACGAGGAAAAGTAAAGATCACACGTTGCGACGAGTACTCTGCCACCCGGTAGGAGGCATTGCCGCCCGACAGAGGGCTCGACTGGATTTTTGCCCAGCGCAAGGCTTTGCCACCCGGCAGGACCACGATGTCAGTTACTTTTTTATAATTATGAGCGAATTAACGAACCATTATGCCTGGAAACCGATCATATACTTGTATTGTCAACTGAGGGGACTTACATTAACTCCCTAATTCGGTTTGGAAGGATTATATATAGTTGTGGTGGTCTTAACCTAAAAAACAAGAAACCGCTTAACCCATAATTAGGTTAATTTTCCACCACCTTTATTCACCCCAAAAGCTGTAGAAATATCTCTGCAAATCCAAGACATTTTAAGGACGAATTTGAAGGAAGAAGCACCACTCTTGGAGTTACGTTGATTACGGCGATTAGAGGCCCTTAGCGAGCTACATCACCAAACCTATAGGAATTTTTGTAGGTATTAATCTTTACAAATATTTTTGAGATGTGACTTAATTTATTGTTTGAATGTTGGATTTGTGAAATGAATTTAAATATGGAGTAGTCTCATAATACTTATGTGTGGAATGAAATGAATTTGGTAAAATGTTTGATTGTGTATGAATGATGATTTTTGTAAACATGTGGTTTATTTATGTCTTGAGTTCTTTTCTATGATTTGTGGTAGAATACCCACGGAATCATAGGTCGAAAGGGATTTGTAGGCTATTCTCTATTAGTCATGACAAACTAAAAAGGGGTTTTGGTAATTGACATCTACCATTTTCACATAATCAAAAAGATGAACAAAAGGGCTTGAATTCAAGTATAGGTCGAAAGGGCCTGTTGAATCACTTAGGAACATTATTTATCTAGCAAACACACTTAATTGGCTTGGGGTTGATGATGTTAATAGGTCGAAAGGGTTCGTCATTAGTTTCATGTATAAATATGATTTGGTGAAGTATACCACGGAGTCAAATCATATACAAATGGGTTTTGGGAATCATATACACTTGTTACCCAACATAATCAAACATGGATATCAATGACATGGATTTCTTGCATAAGTATAGCCTAAAAATGGAACGAATTTGCTTAAGTAATTACATTGATTTTGTGACACTAATGGCCGTGACAACCTTAGCGTGTATCTTGCTACCTAGTATCGGTTTAAACCAAGTCCCATGGAACGAACATGACTTACCCGACTTTACTACGATTGAATGAGTATACTTGCTCGTATGTATCGTTGGTAATTTCATTAGTCTCGATTATAAATGTAAAACTTGCACCCGACCAACGTCATTAAGTTTTTGGCGCCGCTGCCGGGGACTTGTATTTTATTCCTGTTTTAATCATTACAAGAGGTAGAGAAAATGTTTAATTAAAAAATTAGATGGTAAATAAGTAGCAAAGTAAAAAAATCTTTCACAAGGTTGCCTACCAGGCGGCACACTTGCCTGCCAGGGCGGCACCACCTGGTACAAAAGTATATAATTTTTTTATGTTCTACATGTTTGCTTGGTTATTTTCGAGTTTCTTTCTAAATGTTTATGAAGTAATATTTGAACTTATGATTTCATGTTTAGTTTACTAGTACTTTAGTATAAGTGAAAAAAAATTCGAACACCCTGTTGGGCGGCAAACAGGCTGTGCCGGGTGGCAGGGGACGTTCTATGAAAAGATTTTGAGTTTGGAAAATATGAAGCATAAGGATGCGCGGGTCAGTTCTAAAATGGTAAACGGGTTAAACTACTATGGAAAACAAGTGTGAATGATTAATTGTTTATATTAACCCATTGCTAATGAGTTGGATGATGCGTGTTGTCTTTAATAGTTGTTTAAGCTTTCGAAATGGATACTTTGAGCTTGGTTTCGAAATACTTGAAGGATCTTAAGGAATGTATGGATGATGGTGATTCAAGAGTTGCTAAGGAAGCGAAATTGTTTTATGCTTTGGAGCACAAGAGTGTTGTGATAGAGGTGGATAATCAAAAAAATTCAATCTTTACCAAGGCGCCACTTCGGGTCTTTGGTGAGCCATTCATGAGGTACTTTTTACCATGTAAAGTTAATGGCCAAGGAGCTTGGGATGCGGTGCTCGACCTTACGGATTCGGCAAACTATGTTACGGAAAAAGTGTTGGAAAACATGGGTTTTGTGCATGTGAGTCTTAGTGACTACGGTAGGAAGATGGTGAATGATGTCAATGTGGAAATTCATGGGGTAAAGTTCAAGGCTGATTTTGTTGTTTTTGATTATGTTAACGAGGGAGAACCTTCTATCTTGTTCGGAAGGGACTTTTTGGCAATAACTAAAAGCCAAGTCGATTTCGGATTGGGAGAGATAAGGATGAATCTATCAAGTTCGAAGAGGGTATTGATGTGATTGATCTTTTGGAGGAAGTTGGAAGCTCAAGCGAAGAAGTTGTCAAGATGGGGAAAGCAAACCGCAACAAAGGCTATAACATTAACAAACTCACTCCCCCTCCTTCCTTGAGGCTAGAAGAAATTCCACCAACTTCTACCATTCCACCATAACCGATATACCATCCCCTAACCCCAAAGCAAAAGGAGAAAATGAAAGAGGTATTGGACATCAAATACAAAGAGCTAGAGGAATCTAAGCCCATTCTTGGAGTGTTGGAGAACTATGTTATGTACAAGAAGAAATTGGATGAAATTCTAATAGGTAAGGAGAGGCTTAACAAGAAAGAGTTTAGCGAGGAGGACAAAGTAGGCATAATTGAACACGGTTTGCCTAAGAAAATGTGTGATCCCGGAAACTATGTTTTGTCGGTGAAGATTAACGGTGTTGTTGAGATGGTTACTTTAGTGGATACCGGAGCAAGTGTAAGTGTTTTGCCATATAGCTTATATAAAGATCTTAGGTTTGGTGATCCGAGGCCCTACCAAATGAACTTGACAATGGCGGATAATACGCAAGCTAAGGCGATGGGAGAAGTCAAAAATGTGAGGATCCAAATAGGATATCAAGCCTACATGGTTGATCTTTTAATCTTGGATATTTCGGTGGACAACGAGTTACCATTGCTTTTGGGATGACCTTTCTTAAGAACTTGCGGGGCTATTATTGACATGGGAAGAGGTATGCTTTGTATTGATGACGGGGTTATCCGTCATACCTATTTTCCCAAGCCACGGTCAAAGTCATATGTTAAAGCTTTTGAGATAGAAGGAGAAGATGATTGGCTAGGAAGTTTTGAAGTAGGAAGAGACGAAGAAGGAAACGTGAAGTATAGGCCGGTTGCACCCTCATTTATAGACATCGAGGATGATATGGAAAGGGTGTTAGCAATGGAGGCATACTTTAATCCCTTCAAAAATGTAATTGTGTTTAAGAAACTTGTAGACTTTCTTGGCTCATTGCAGGTGCAATTAAAAAACTTAGATTGGGGCAATGAAGGATATGGGACATACAAGAAAGTTGATGGCTATGGAGAATGTCATGCTAGGTTTGAAATTGTTACGCCTAGTGGAAGGAAGTTTAATCGAGCATTTAAGACCAAGACCACTACAAGGATGCTATCGGGAAAGTTTAAAATCGAGGATGTCTTGAGGTTTAGTCATTTTCTTGACTAAGGAAATTAAAGAAAAGATAAAGATTGAGTGTGGAAGAATAAATCACAAATCATAGTGCTAAGGATGTTTGCTTTCTATTTTCGTTTATGCATCTTTTAGGAAACTCTTACTTTTGGTTTGGTTTTTATTTCGGTTTGGTTATAATTGGTCTAGACGATTTGGTTCGTGTTTGGTTTAAGTTTGGGAAATTTAGATTATTATTATTATGTTTAATTTACTTGTGCAATTATTGATGTTAAGATATGGAGTTGTGTGTTTGGTAAAAAAACGCTCAAAGGCGAGTTGTTTTAACCAAAGAAAAAGCATTAACCTTGTGCGGGGCAAAAAATTTAAGGTAAAAATACACCCTTTTGGTCAAGCCGCACTCCAAAATGCAAAGCCACCTGACTAGACAAAAACCCCTAAAATGAAAAACCTAAAAAATACACACAAACACACACACTACTATCTTGGATCGTCCAATTCGAGTTTTTAATCTAATTGCAAGCAAGAGAGTTGTTTGTTGATCATCTATAGCACCAAAGAAGGTATGTAATTGTGAAGTGTAGGCACGGATATCAATGACATAGATTTCTTGCATAAGTCTCCTGGATACGGCGTATTGGGTCTCTAATCCTTCGTGGTTATTTGTGAAGTGTAGCTACGGATACGCCGTATCTTCTTGATGGATACGGCGTATTAGGTAAAACCAGTTGATTCTTTTTCGTTGACCAAAGTATTATATACGGCTTATCGTTGATGTGGATACGGCATATTCTTCAAAGTCAGGCAATGGTCTTTTGATTCGTCAAATTCTTGGTTATGTCGTATAGGTCTAGAATAATACGACGTATTTTCTGTCAGATCAGTAGACTTTCTTGAAGTCTTCATTTATGCTCCAAAATGCGTGCCTTTTATCATAACTTCACCAAGTACTCCATAATTGCTACAATTCTCAAATACAAACGATTAAGTAACAATTCTTTGCAATAGTTATACAAAATGGGTTAATTACATGGGATAAATGATGCTATAAAATAGACGTTATTTGATGTCATCAAATATCCCCCACTTGAATCCTACTTGTCCTCAAGTAGCCTTTAGAAGTTTATAAAAATGTATCCCTAAGGATATTTTCTGTTAAAGCATTTATTTGATCTATTACAAGTACACAACCAAACACCTCACGAAATAGGAAGATGAAAACACTCAAATCACTTAACTAATCTATGTGGTAACATGTAACTAATTCGCTCAATTGCTCGGTCGTGACGAGTATTCTATCATAAGCTTGGCAAGGATACACATCTCCACCGCTAAAGCTAAGGAGTAACAAGTTTATAAAGGTAAATATGGGTTTATATGAGAAGGCTTAGGGTTGATTACTCTAACTAATCTTTATCGATACCAATATTCCAGGAGGGCGACAAAGACCACACATACACACCCGTAACGACGGGATAGACACATGTGACTGCTCACTCCCACCTCGAATAAGCTAAAGAGTAGGAATAGTAGAGTAATATAGGGTATGGATCTTCTAACTTTCACCAATAGTAATAAACCAACAAGGCAGCTGAGACATGCATACATGGCCGTAACGACGGAATAGACATGCACGCTCGATCACATCCTCATTCGCGTAAAACCCATGGTTAATGATTAGGAAAGGGAATTAAATTGTTGTTAAATAAAAATTACGAAACAAATAGATTAAGTCTAAAATACAAGTTGCTAGACACTTTTTCCCGACCGTTACCATGATAAAGACACAACTATTTACAACGTCTTGATCATAGATGTTCGATCACATCCTTATTCGAATTTAACCAACGGTTAGGATGAAGAATGATATAAGGTAGGGACCTTCTAACTTTCACCAAAAGTCGTAAACCAACGAGGCAGCTGAGACATGCATACATAGCCATAATGACGGAATAGAAATGCACGCTCGTACAAATCCTCATTCACGTAAAACCAGCGGCTAGTCATTAGGAAAGAGAAGTAAATTGTTGTAAAAGGTAGGGGATGAACTTGAGTTTGATAAGTCAAAGAAGCAAAAGTTAGATGAGTATGTAGAAGCTAAAAAAGATGATCAAGAGGAGGCAGAGATGAAAAGGCATATTGAGATAGTTAAAGATGATAAGGTAGCAACTGATGCTATACCTCTAGCTACTAAGCCTCCAGTGATTGTTGAATAAAGATTGAGTTAAGGATGGAAGGATTGGATACTTTAAAGTGATATGGGCTATGGGAAGCTCAAAAAGTATTCTTTCATTGATAAAGATGCTTTAGGATATTGTTAGAGAAGACTTGGGAGGACACTCTAGTAAGTTGGTTAAAGCTAAACATGAGAATACAAGGCCAGAGGACGACTATGAAAGAGTGTTATAGGGAGATTTAATAATTTTTGAACCTGACATTAAAAGTGATGTATGGAGAAATCTATAAGGGTACAAAGTGATTGTTTGGAATCTGTCTGATAATTATGGAGTGCACTTTGTAAGATTTCAAAATCTACATATCTTTATGTTAGTTAAGTAAAGATATCCCCTTACACCAATAACAATCTCAAACATGCTAAACAAAAAGCTTCAAGCTGACCATTAGAATGAGATGTATTATCAACTACTCAAGCTCATGTCAAAGCAGGAAAAGGGTCAATGAAGTGTTTCAATGCATCCTCCTGGTGATGGTAAAGACTTTTAATGAAACTTGAAGATATGTATAACTTAATTGTTTAGGAGATTATTTTTGTTTATAGAAAAGATCATGATATGTTAGGAAAGTATTGTAAGCCTTGTAGGACTCCTTGGTGTATAAAAGGAGGTCCTAAGGCATGTTGTTACATACATACATTCATATACATCTTTGATATTCGTAGCTTTAAGGTTATGTAAACCCCAACACTATTAAGAGTGTTCGTTTTATATTAAGGCCTAAAGTTTGGTAATATGTCTTGTTATTGATTTTGTTACTGTTTTATTAGAATTCTTTTTAGTATCATTGACTAGATTCCGCATAGTCTTTGATATTCATAATCAAAGTTTCTATCATAGTTGTCTTGAATTTATTCAATACAACTAAGCTTCTTATAAGCTAAGCAAGATCTATTCAAGTGGGATCAACAATCTTCACTTTTCCTCGTCCTTCGTCTTCTGATCAACTTTTTGTCCCTCGGGCGAATCCATACCATATGTTTATGACCCAAAGTGCATATTTTACTGTTCCAGATGAGTCTTCAAATCAAATATTGAATTAGCACTTATTTCTTATCTTTTTTTCTTCACTTCGCGTCTTTCAGCTAGCTGCAACACAAGAAACTCATTTTGCACAATAACAGAGGTAAAAGCTGTAATATTTTACCAATTAGCACATATAAAAAAAGATAGCGCATCCCAAAACATACCAAATCTAGGCGTTATCAAACTCCCCCACACTTAAGTTATGCTCGCTCTCGAGCAGGTTCATTCTATTAAATCAAAAAGTTACTTCAAAATTAGTATCACAACAACTCCGAACGACAACATTGAGAAACTAGGTAAATTTATTTTCAAAAGGATTTTTATTTAAAAACTTTTGGTTTTGTAACTTAAGTAGTTATAATTTAAAAATAGCCTAGTTAACCAAGTAAGTTATTTCCTAACTCTTTGATGAACTACCAGTATCACGTCTTAGCACATTGGCTAATCGATACTCCCAAATTTAACTTCTTCTTCCTTCATCTTCATCAATTGATGCTTCATTGGGTTATTTATTCACACTTTTTTCTTTTTTTTCTTTTTTTTCATAGCGATCACCTCCGATCGGCTACTACTAGTTGGTAACTAGGTATTCAGACTTTATTACTAGTTATTATGCACAATTTATATTGTTTTTATATTATTTAAAATGGTTTACTATTACCTTTATCATTTAAATTACCTTCAAATTAAAATTCGAACCATTTTTCTTTCTTTTTCCTAATTACTTTCCCTCCCCCACACTTAAGTTTTGCATTGTCCTCAATTTAAGTTAACGAAATTCAAAGTAAAGGAAATAGGAAAAGTTAGGATAATCGATACTACCCGATTTGCGATGAAATCTTCATACGTGGTTTCGAGTATGCGAATCAAGTTCCTTCCGAACTTTGGTATGATAAACCACCATATACGTCAACACATGTCAATACTACAAATATACCGCATTTCCTAAAAGAATATGTTAAATAAAAAAAATCCAAAAATTAACAATCTACAAAAATAGTTTAACACACATAAGTTTAACTTCCTACGATACGAATTAAATTATCCAACTGAATTTAAACAAGTTTTTAAACTTTTCCGTTCAATCACTCATCTATATCATCATCATCATTAAATCCATCCCCTCTAGATGAACCTCCAACTGCATATCCTGAAGAACTACCTCCAAAATCTGGCATGGTACTCGTGAAGTAATCATCACCACCCAATCCCTAGCTTCCTCATTGGTTGCTTTGATTACCCAGGTTAGGGTAATGTGTGTAAGGGTAAGGGTATGGTATATATGGATACGGGTAAGTTGGAACATTTGGTGGCTCATAAGTTGGGTATGGAAAGTTACCTTGGTACGCCAAATGATGGAGAATGGGATTGGAATTTTCGAGCTATATTTATTCTAATATCAAAACATAGAGTCTCTCCAACATTCCCTCCGCTTAATCTCACTAATACTGGGCCTTCCAATCTCTCCAACTTCATAGTTCATTCCTCTGATGCTCTGCTCAGCTCACTGCTTCCTTCTTCAGCTTGAGGTGGCATTTTAGTTTCTTTCTTCAAGCATGTATTCTCCACATGCTAACTCATCTGCAAACATCTTTGATAACAAAATACTACCAGTCAATTGGCTTGAACACTTCTTGATCTTCTTCATCAATACTTATAGCCTAGAAAACAAGAAATTTTTGAGTCACATAATTGACTATACAAATGACACTTTTCTCCTTGTTTCCGGTGCGTGCTTGTACCAATTGATCCGTAATTGATCCAAGCTAAATTCACTCTCGCGGATCCTCTAAGCGCTCTTCATCAAAAATCTCATTTTTGGTATCTCTCTCTACTAGCTACCCTATGTACCAAAGATCCCACAATAACTTTGTGCATAATCCGCATTAGTGGTTCTTTCACAAGCACTTCCTTGTAGTTAGTCAATGTTGGCTTACCAACTCTAGTCCAATAATCCTTATGATCAAACTGCTTATCATCAACCTCGAGCCTACCAAAATATACTTCAAATAAATGATGCTTTACCTCGTCCTCTGTAAACAAACCAAGCACAACTGCAAACTCGGGAAGTGTAAGTATATGCTCATGCCCACACAATGATACAACCCATATATATCTTCTCTTCATCAATTGTGTCTATCCCATCCTTATCAATATACAAGTTGAAAAGTATTCCAACCTCATTCAGGTTAAATTTCATTATCAATCGAAAGTTCTCCTTTCCATCGAGTTAATCAACAAATATTATCTCCATCTCCTTGTAGTTGTACTCCAATTTTTTATTTCCCTCAAGGTATCATCAAATCCATCAACATCAATAAACAACATTTTGGCAACCCTAGGTACTCCAAAGCTCATTTCCTGCAATTTTGACAATTTCTCACAGTAAGCATGCCTCTTTACGGATGGCAAATCCCTCCACTTTAGGTTAGCATTTGACACAAGTTGCAATGAGTACGTGTTTATTCCTTCTATCGTAATCTGCAATGAGTGGATTTGGCAATGTGTCGTTGCGACTTTTTTTCAAAATTAGAAAATATAAGTCCTAACAATCATTTATAAACTGATAAAACCAAGTATATCATCCTTGCACATACCGGTTTAAATTTGAACAAAAACAGGACAGAACCCCTCCCCCCTCCCAGCCGCCCAACACAGCTTGTTTGCCGTCTGGATAGGGCCTCGATCATACTCTCTGCCGCCCGACAAAGTGCTCAGCCGTTCGGCTGGGCATTCTTCCCAAGCCGTTTTGTCTCATCTAACATTTTCTAGGTGTTTATTTCTCCTCCTAGTTTTTCCATACTCTTCCTAATGCTCTTATGGGTGTCTTAAAAACTTTTCAAAACTCTTCTTCAACCTCAAACTTTTTTTCCATCAACTTTCTTGTATGTCCCATATCCTTTATTGCCCTAATCTATGTTTTTCAATTGCACCGGCAATGAGCCAAAAAAAGTCTACAAGTTTCTTAAACACAATTACGTTTTTGAAGGGATTAAAGTATGCCTCCATTGCTAAGGCCCTTTCCATATAATCCTTGATATCTATAAATGAGGGTACAACCGGACCATACTTCATGTTTCTATCTTCGTCTCTTCCTACTTCAAAACTTCCTAGCCAATCATCTTCTCCTTCATCTTAAAAAGCTTTCTACTATATGATGTTGACTATGGCTTGGGAAAATAGGTATGACGGATAACCCCATCATCAATACAAAGCGTACCTCTTCCCATGTCAATAATAGCCCTGCAAGTTCTTAAGAAAGGTCGTCCCAAAAGCAATGGTAACTTGGGGTCCACCGGAATATCCAAGATTAAAAGATCAACCACGTAAGCTTGATATCCTATTTGGATCATCACATTTTTGACTTCTCCCATCGCCTTAGCTTGCGTATTATCCGCTATTGTCAAGTTCATTTGGTAGGGCCTCGGATCACCAAGCCCAAGATCTTTATATAAGCTATATGGTAAAACACTTACACTTGCTCTTTATTAATCTTCACCGGCAAAACATAGTTTCTGGGATCACACATATTCTTAGGCAAACCGTGTTTAATTATGCCTACTTTGAACTCCTCGCTAAACTCTTTCTTGTTATGCCTCTCCTTACCTATCAAAATTTATCTCATTTTCATCTGTAAGAACATAGATTCTCCAACACTTCAAGGAATCGGGCTTTGATTTCCTCTTGCTCTTTATATTTGATGTCAATTCCTCTTTTCATTTTCTCCTTTTTCTTTAGGGTTAGGGATGGTATATTAGTTGTGGTGGAATGGTGGAAGTTGGTGGAATTTCTTCTAGCCTCAAGGAAGGAGGGGGAGTAATTTTGTTAATGTTATAGCCTTTGTTGCAGTTTACTTTCCCCATCTTGACAAGTTCTTCTCTTAAGCTTCCAACTTCCTCCAAAAGATCGCGATCATGCATACCCTCTTCGATCCATTGTTAGATTCATCCTTATCTCTCCATAATACGAAATCGATTGGCTTTTTTGTTGTTGCCAAAAAGTCACCTTCTCCAAACAAGATTGTAAGGTTCACCTCGTTAACATAATCTACAAAAACTACAAAATCTCCTTGAAACTTTATCCCATGGAATTTCCAACGTTGAGTCATTTCTACCATCTTCCTACGTAGTCGCTATGGAACTCAAGGCATAAACCCTATGATTTTCCAACAACTTTTTTGTAAACATGTTTGCCTGAATCTGTAATGTCGAGCTCCCACTCCCAAGATACTTGCCCTTTCAACTTTGCATGGCATAAGAGTATCCTCATTGTATGGTTCACCAAAGGCCCAAAGTGGCGCCTTGGTAAAGATTGCAATTTTTTGATTATCCACCTCTATCACAACACTTTTGTGCTCCAAAGCATAAAACAATTTCGATTCCTTAGCAACTCTTGAATCACCATCATCCATATATTCCTCAAGATCTTCATGTATTCCACAAACCAAGCTCATAAGTACCCATTCTGTAAGCGTAAAACATTATAAGAGAACACGCATCATCCAACTCAGTTGCAAGGGGTTAGTATAAAAACAATTAATATTCACACTTGTTGTCCACGGAGTTTAAAACCCGTTTACATTTTTTGAACTGACCCGCGCCTTCCTTTGCTTCATATTTTCCAAACTCAATTCTTTTTTCACTCAAAAAGTCCCTTGCGCCACTGCACAGCTTGTCTGCAGCCTGGAGGTTGCTCAAATAGAAAAAAATTTATTTTGTTTTTTTGTGTACCTAGGTGAAAAACAACAACCTAAGTCGGTGTTCCCGTAACGGTCAACTTCCCAATCATCCCATACTTTACATACTGTACAAGAAAAGTGGTGATATCTTCCACTTTATACAATACTCTACATCGTCAATTTGTATCAACGAATAATCGATCCTTCGTGTAATTCCTTCGGTATTTAATGACGTTGGTCGGGTGCAAGTTTTACATTTATAATCGAGACTAATAAAATTATCAACGATACATACGAGCAAGTATACTCGTTCAATCATAGTAAAGTCGGGTAAGTCAAGTTCATTCCATAGGACTTGGTTTAAACCAATACTAGGTAACAAGATAGACACTAAGGTTGTCACGGCCATTAGTGTCACAAAATCAAGGTAATTATTTAAGCAAATTCATTCCTTTTTTAAGGCTATACTTATGCAAGAAATCCATGTCATTGATATCCATGTTTGATTATGTTGGGTAAACAAGTGTATATGATTAACAAAACCCATTTGTATATGATTTGACTTCGTGGTATACTTCACCAAATCATATTTACGCATGAAACTAATGACGAACCCTTTCGACCTATGAACATCATCAACCTCAAGCCAATTAAGTATGTTTGCTAGATAAATAATGTTCCTAAGTGATTCAACAAGTCCTTTCGACCTATACTTGAATTCAAGCCCTTTTGTTCATCTTTTTGATTATGTGAAAATGGTAGATGTCAATTACCAAAACCCCTTTTTAGTTTGTCATGACTAATAGAGAATAGCCTACGCCATGAAATCCCTTTTGACCTATTATTCCGTGGGTATTCTACCACAAATCATGGAAAAGAACTCAAGACAAAAATAAACCACATGTTTACAAAAATCATCATTCATACACAATCAAGCATTTTACTAAATTCATTTCATTCCACCCATAAGTATTATGAGACTACTCTATATTTAAATTCATTTCACAAATCCAACATTCAAATGATAAATTAAGACACATCTCAGAAATATTTGTAAAGATTAATACCTACAAAAATTCCTATAGGTTGGTGATGTAGCTCGCCAAGGGCCTTCAATCCCCGTAATCAACGTAACTCCAAGAGTGGTTCTTCTTCCTTCAAATTCGTCCTTAAAATCTCCTGGATTTGCAGAGATATTTCTACAGCTTTTGGGGTGAATAAAGGTGGTGAAAACTTAACCTAATTGAGGGTTAAGTGGTTTCTTGTTGTTTTTAGGTTAAGACCACCACAACTATATATAATCCTTCCAAACCGACTTAGGGAGTTAATGTAAGTCCCCTTAGTTGATAATACATGTATATGATCGGTTTCCAGGCATAATGGCTCGTTAATTTGTTCATAATTATAAAAATGTAACTGACATCGTGGTCCTGCCAGGCGGCAATCCAGTCGAGCCCTCTGCCAAGCGGAAATGCCTCCTGCCGGGCG
>BQNB010097491.1:11402-25375 GCA_026074375.1 Tanacetum coccineum | reverse complement strand
TTTAGCACGGTCGACCTCAATTCCTGACTTAGAGATTTTGTGTCCAAGAACAATGCCTTCCTTTACCATGAAATGGCTTTTCTCCTAATTTAGGGACAGATTGGTGTCTTCACACCGTTTTAACTCCAAAGACCGAGAAGTCATCCATGAACACTTCCATTGTTTTTTCGATCATGTCATGGAAGATTGCCATCATACATCGTTGAAACGTGCCGGGTGCATTGCATAGCCCAAAAGGCATGCGGCGATAGGCAAACGTTCCGTATGGGCAAGTGAATGTTGTCTTTTCTTGGTCCTTCGGGTCAATGGGAATCTGAAAATATCCCGAGAAGCCATCGAGGAAACAATAGTATTGGTTTCCCGCGAGTCTTTCGAGCATTTGATCAACTTTCTATAGTCAATGCACACTCTCCACCCCGTGACCAATCGAGTCGGTATCAAATCATTATCATCATTCTTGACGACGGTTATGCCACCCTTCTTTGGTACACAGTGTACTGGGCTTACCCATGGACTGTCTGAGATCGGATAAATTAATCCGGCGTCAAGAAGTTTTTCAACCTCTTTTTTGATGACGTCGTGGATCTTTGGGTTTACCCGTCTTTGACTCTGAACTGTTGGTTCGTAGTCCTCTTCCATAAGGATTTTGTGAGTACAAAACTCTGGATCAACACCCTTGATATCGGAGAGTTTCCAAGCGATGGC
Organism: Tanacetum coccineum; assembly: GCA_026074375.1. Lineage (NCBI taxonomy): Eukaryota > Viridiplantae > Streptophyta > Magnoliopsida > Asterales > Asteraceae > Tanacetum > Tanacetum coccineum. The sequence goes on along the minus strand of BQNB010097491.1, from coordinate 24,670 downwards.
TCGCTTGTGGGACTTTAGAACCTTGATAAGAGCTGCCTTTTCCTCATCCTTTAAATCTTTTGCAATTATGACGGGCAACTTGTCGTCACCTTCCAAAAATGCGTATTCTAAATGAGGTGGCAAGTCCTTAAGTTCAACCTCGGGAGGCTCATCAAATGATGATTTAACGGTTTTAGCTTCAACAACTTTAAGTTCTTCCCGGATTCCGGGTGAATAATCTTTATGATTCGGAAGAGGAGGTAACGGTTCACTATTGAGAAGTGCTTCCAGAATAAGAATGTCACCCTCCGGATCATAGTAAGTAGCATCAATTTCTCGTGAAATTGGCTCGTCATTGATAGCTATAAAAGCATTGGCTTCTTCGAGAAGGAGAAAATCACTATCCCCGAAGGGAGTTAGTGTTGGTGAAGAATTTGAAACAATTGGATTGTAATCCGGAGAAAGATTACCGGTTGGCAACTGAATCTAGAAAAACCTTAAATTTCTTGCATTATCCTTCATTGCCAATTCAATGACGTCGATTCGGTTCGCCGTCATATGATTGTAATTAGCCGTGTATCTCGAAGTTTGGTCCAGATTAAATGTGATGGCCTCTTTGCCAACACGAAGGGTTATTTCACCTTCGTAAACATCTATCAATGCACGACTGGTCTTTAAGAAACACCTCCCGAGAATTAGAGGTACTCGGGGGTCTGGTTCAAAATCTACGACCACGAAATCGGCTGGAAATTGGAACTTTCCCACCATTACACGGACGTCTTTGGCGATACCGATCGGTTTAGTGATTGAACGGTCCGCTAACTCTAGCGTCATGCAAGTTGGGGTTAGTTCGGGAAGAGAGAGATCATTCCATACGGAATATGGCATAAGATTAATGCTCGCGCCAAGATCGGCCAAGGCGTTGCATGTGTCAATCCCGGTAAATTCACATGGAATAAGAAATCGGCCAGGGTCTCCAAGTTTTTTCGGTAACTTGTTTAGGATGACCGCTGAGCAATTCTCGTTCAATGGGGTTCTAGCCATTTCACTCAACTTCTCTTTGTTTCCGATTAAAGTTTTTAGAGTCGAGGCAAATTTTGGCATAAGCATCAAGGCATCCGTAAAGCTAATTTCGAAACTCAAATCTCTAAAGATTTCGTAGAATTTCTCAATTTGATCGTTAGCTTTTTCTCGGCGCCTTTCATCATTTCTTCTTGAAGGAAATGGAATTGATGTTCGTTGGTTAGGCATCGGAGCACTAACGGGAGCAACAACGGGCTCGGAAATTGGATTACGAGATTGGACTTGAACAACCGGAGGTTGGACGTCTTCGGTGCTTCCGTTATTAGTAGGAAGCATCGTGTCCTTTGTAACCTCGGTATCACGATTCATTACTTTCGGAGAAGAAGATGAAGTGGGAGGAATCGTGGGTCCTTGATAAGCAACACCACTTCGGGTGGTGATACCTTTCAAATCCTCCTTCGGGGTTAGTAACGTTGTTCCGGGGAGAATTCCCGAACCCGAAGTTAGAGAAAGCGGTATTTGGCATTCACAAACTTGGAAAGCATATCCGTCAAATTGGTCAATTGATTTTGCATGGTTTGGCCTTGAGTTTTCACATTTCTTATGACCGCATCATTGCTTTGGACGTATGTTGTCAAAAAAAAAAAAAAAAAAATCAGTTTTTGACACACCTTGTGTTTGAGGAACGGGAACTTGATAAACAGGAGCTTGATAAGCTGGTGGTTGATTAACCTGGGGACGATGAATTTGGCTTTGGTTGTAATTGTTCCCTCGGTTTTGATTGTAATTATTTCCCCGGTTGAAATTGTTTTGATTATTTCCTTGATGGTTCTGAACGGGAGGAAAACCGGGAGGTCGAATTTGATTTGCAACCATCTGAGGTCGGTAACCGGTATTTCCTTGGTTGAAATTAGCCGCGGCGGCTTGTGACACATACTCTTGGATATTGTCACGATAAATGTTGCCATCGGTGGCTGGACAATTTTGGTAAGAATGACCACCCCCGCAAGTTACACAACTTTGCTCGACCGCTTTTACGGGAGCTGGGGTTTGGTTTTTTTATCGATAAAGCAATGCTCTAACCATTATACTTTAAGTTCTGCAACATCGGATGAAAACTGCTGGGTAGGAAGAGATCGTACTCACTTGGCAACGACTGCCTTGCTTCGTGATTGACGAACTTTGGACTTGCTCTCGATGATTTTTAGGCATTCTCGAGGCATTTTATCCAAAAAGTTACCACCCGCAGCGGAGTTCAATGAATCTTGATCATTCGAATTTAGGGCATTATAGAATGTATCGAGTTGATTGCCATTCTAAAAACCCATGATGCGGCCTCCCCTAAGGAAGATCATTGAATTTGGTCCCCTGCACTTGTAAAATGTATTCTCAAATTTTTGTTGAAATCTCGTGATTTCATTTCGAAGATTTGTTGTTTTAGAGGGAGGGAAAAATTTGTTAATGAATTTCGAAACAAGATCATCCCATGTAAGAATCGATCGAGGGGGTTCTTTTTCCAAGCCAAGTTCGACGGTGGCTCCCTCGAGGAAATTGGGAAAAGCATAAGCTTAACCGATGTACTCGGGTACGTTCAGGTAACTTCATCGTAGAAGTGATCTTGTTGAAATATCGGATGTGAGCATGTGGGTCTTCTTTATCATGTCCAAAAAATTGCTTGTTTTGAACAAGATTAAGTAGACCATGCTTGATCTCAAAGTTGTTTGCGGTGATTTCGGGGAAATAACGATCTTCCTCGTAACCTCGGTGGGGGCTATCGAGTCATTGCGCCATTAGTACGATTATTGGCCATCGTAATATGGGTAGGATTGAAAGTTTCTTGATTGTGTTATTTGGTTTATCAAGATTCGGTGATTTAACAGATAGTTTGTAGGATTGTTGTTGTCGACGTTTAGGGCTTGAGACGGCGTGGCATGCACAAAATAGGAACTATAAAAGAATATTTACACCTAATATAGTTTTTTCAATGATTATTAATAATTATTTAACGGACAATGAGGTAGGACAACTTCAACCAAATAATCTACTTACTTCACGGTAGCTCTCAAAATGAAAAACGCACAAGCAAGCGGAGGAGAAGGAAATCATGGTACTTTTAAGAACCTATCTCCTTTAGGGTCGTAGTTCGTTAGAACAACCCGCCTTATACCCACTTTTTAGTTTTGTTTTAACTTTTTCAAGGTGCGCGTACGTCGTAAGGGACACAATCAAATGAAAGTTTTTAAATCTTTGATTCGAGAATTTATGATAATACTTTAGTAAAAGTATTATATAATTGATGAATTTTATTTCTCGATTAAGACAATGTTTTTATATTTTTGGTTTTTCTTGTTTTATAAATATATACTAAAAAGAAAATGGAAAATATTTTTGTATTTTTATATAAAAATAGAAGAGATATTCACAAATTCAAACACAATTTGTCAAACGTAACGATAATCGTTTCACAGCCTCCCCGGCAACGGCGCCAAAAATTGATTCGTCAATAGTATATATATAATAATACAAGCAAACACTCAACCAATTACCTTTAGCCAAGGATTGGTTAAGAATTCACAAAATAAAATATATATGTGTCCGGAAGTATGATTCCCGGGTCGTTATGTCCCAACGAGGTGTGCAATTGAAAATCGAATGACGAATTGATAATCGATGTTTGAATATTACAAGATTATGATTGGTTTTCTATTACTACAAGTTAAAAATGCAAAAACGATTAAAGAAAACCTAAAAACGAAAGCTAGAATGATTTAAATCTAAAAACGTAGACGTAAATGTGAAAACGCGAGTGTTAAAAACCTAAATTATTCAATTTTAATCCTAAAATTTATTTTTTCTACTTAAAATGGGTTCTTAAGACTAATCGTTGTTTAAAAAAAAATAGATCGATATACGGCAGTTAGTTAAAGACCATAAACGAGTCAACAAATCGGGATACGATCCCGTTTTTCTTTTTTGAAAATTAATTTTTGAAAAAAAATAACCCTACAAAAATTTTAACATTTTTTCCTAAAAACTATATGATAAAAGAAAATTTTAAAAAAAAAGTTTATATTTTTCTGACATTTATTTGTTTTTTTTTGTTTTTTTTTTTTTTATGAATTGTTTTAAGGTTTTTATGAGAATAATTTTAAAAAATACAATCGGTTATTAAATATAAATATCTAAAAATATACAGAAATTTAGCTTAGGATCGCAGGGATCTTATGTATAATGATGATGGGAGCGTGCTCAGCTTATTCTAAATGAAGCTGTGTAATAGCCCAAACAACTTTATGCGCTTAATGGGACCAAAATAGACTTAGATAATAACAAAAAGCACACTCTACCGGATGAGCTAATGTAGCACAGCGGTAGAGGTGTTGGGTGTTTTGAAGGGTTGATAGTGTTGAGGTCTAGGGTTCGAGCCCTAGCTCACCCTGGACTTCCACTGTCCCCTTTTCTTTTTTTTTTGAAAATTTTTCTTAACAAACTTTTTAAGCACTTGAAGATAAGCTATTTTTACAACTATGACTTTTTATGAAAGCTTATAAATAAGCTGTTAAAAGCAATCAAACAGACAGAATGGCTTAAAAGGGACAAAGGCTTAGAGGCTTTTTCTTTTTGGCTTTAAAAAGAACAAATAAGCAAAGTAAAAGAAAAAAAATAGGCTAACTTACACTTAACTAAACTTAATAAGCAAATAAAGATAAAAATAAGCAAATTTGAATGGAAAAATAAGCAAAGAAAAGCTAGTTAAGCTTCTGACATAAAAAGGAAAGTAAAACAGACAAGGGGGCAACTTTGGGCTTATTTTTAAGCCCAAAAATGACTTAAGTACTATAGCTGAAAAAGGAAAAGAGGACATAAAAAGCTACGAGAAAAAGTTATCTATAATTATTTTGAAACAAAAATAAGCTATGAAAAAAAACTGTTTGAAAACAGCAGTATTAACTCTATAAGTTAGTCCTGCCAATGATTAACTTAATGCTACAAGGTTTAAAAAGCAAAAGCAAATAAGGAAAAGCAAACTAAGGAACTTAAGTACACCTAATAAGCTCTCAAGGACACAATGAGACAATGAGCTTAAGCAGATAAGCACAAACAAGAATTTCAGCACCAGGGGAAAGCTATTACCCCAAACAGCCAAAAGAGCATTTAGGAGCTTGAAAATAAGCACCTTAGAGGGATCTAGTGGCAATGAGGCTTATGGGGCTTGTAGAAGGGCTTATAGGCTTTCTAAAAGTGGAAAAAGAGAAGGTGAAGTCTAACTAATGACATTAAGCGGGTTGAAGTTAGTTGTTTTGCACCAGGGGACTATAAGCAGTTTCTAAAAGAGCAAAGTGCAGGCTTATTTTTAAGCCACCAAATAAGCTCAAAAATAAAAATAAGTTACAAACAGATTAACACAAGCTCCTAATGAGCTTGTGCACAAAACTAGCGATAATTTACTGATGTTTGCTAGTGAAAACTATACTTATTATTTAACTAGTTTTACTAAGTTACTTTATTAAAAACTGTTAGAAGATGCTTAAAATGTCCACAAGGAGAGTTAGACATGAACTTTGACTGCCCTAATACTTTTAAAAATCAAGGCACAAACAAAGACTCATGACAGATTTCTCAAAAAGCATAACCAATAAGTATTATGAAAAAGATTGATTCTAGCTTAAACCTTTAGCACAATATTACACTAAATTTATTTTAACTGAAACTTATAAACTTTAATTACATAATTTTGCTAGTTAAATGACTAGTAGACATAACCATTACATAACCATTTCTGACCCATTTTCAGCTTATGCCAAACACCCCTTTATTTATAGAAATCTAAGTTTTAGGCAGATTTGGTAAGATTTAGGCTTGGATATTTAACTAACATGCAAGTGAGAGTATAAATAAGCACAAGGCACACACAGATAAGCACACTAATAAGCTGATTAAAAAATAAAATAATAACTAGCTTAGAAAGACCGTTTTAAGAAAAGTAGAGAAAACAAAGAGAAAAAGACAATGAGAGGTACAACAACTGATAAAAGGTAATGTAAATAAGCACGAGTTAATAGGAAACAAGGGAAATAAGCACAAAAAGACACAAATAAGCAATGCTACAGTAGAAATAAGAAAAAATGCAGAAAATGTAAAAAAAAAAGAAAACTTACAAAGGGTCCAATGAAAAGGATCCTAAAACTAATCCTAACACCCCTAAGTCCACATTTCTGAATCAATATCAACCCATGGGTCCATCCATAATTGACCCATTTCCTTGCTTGCTTGATTTGTTTTTTTGACTAACTATTTAACTTTTTTAGTTTGCTAATGAAAACAGCTTTATATTTAAGCTTAAGTTAAGGCTTCTGAATACATTTAAACACAAATTAATAGCTTAAGAACCTTGGAATTCAAAAACTTGAAATTTTACATAAAAACCTCAATTGCTCATTAATCTGTAAAATTAGTAAAATGCTGAAAGAAAAAGTAAAATAAGCTGAAAATAAGTAAAAATGACTTAATGAAAATTACAATTACACTTTTTTTTCGCTAGAATGCTAGAATGGTCCTATTTATAGCTGAATGTCTTCATACTTGGCCTTGCAGCTTGTGCTTCTTTTGTGAGACACTTCAAAGGGTGTGTTAGTTGTGTGAGAGCAATGCCAAAGCTTATCATAGCCATCCATCTTCTTTTTGCTTCTTTTGAGTCAATCACAGCCATCGAAATGCTTGGAGAGGGGTGAGATTGCCAACATGGCAATTATAGAGTGTTTAGGGCTGATAGTGGGATGGGGAGGAAGGGTTTAACCATGGTGTTGAAGGGTTGCAGGGTAAAAGAAGGTGAAGGGAACCCGTGAGCTTGTATTGGGTTTAGTGGGCGGGAAAATTGGTTTTTTGGGGGTTGGGGATAAGCAGGGAGAAGTCTCGGGTGGTTTGGAAAAAGTAGTCCTCAGAGATTTATCTCTCATTGCAAGTCAAGTCCTTGTGTGGATACAAGTTTTGAGAGGTGGCAAAAACGCCCTCAAGGGTACTTAAGTTATTACACCGTAAGTCCTTTGGTGTAAAACTTTGCTGGATTGCAGAACTAGTCCCTCCATGATATATGTGATCTTGCAGATTGAGTCCTTGTGGTATATAACTTAGGGAATTGGCAGATTTGGCCCCTAAGGTTATAAATACCACTTTTGTCTTTAAGTCTTTGAAATCCAACTTTAGCGACTTCGCGCAAAATTCTCTTTGTCCCTAAGTTGTTATTTTGGCTTTGGACTCTTCTTTTGACTTCGACTTTGTCGGGGTTGACTTAGCTTTGACTTGGTTGACTTTTGGCTTCGATTTGACTTCGTCTTTTCACACTTTTCCATTCCGTGCTTGGTTTTGTCGTTTTTAGCTTTGTTTTTGTCCTTTTCTTGATTATTCGTTTCCTGCACAATTCAAATGCAAAACATACAAACACAATGTATTTTTGGTACGTTTTTAGTCATTTAAGTCCGTTTTAATGGAAAATGGTATGTGTAATTAAGCACATACCAACAATCAAGATTTATCTCATGATACACACCACAAGTTAACTACTATGTTTTTATGGTATTATTATGATTGCTCACATGATTTTTATTATTATTGTTAAGTAAACTCGTTAAGCTACCCCCGCATCTTTTTTCTAGATTGACTCGAGAAAATTTAGCCGCTGTTAAAGGTGATTCGCCACCACATCAACCTTAGCTCACCAGAGACGATTTTGTTCGTGAATATAATTGCCAAACACCCTTTGTGGTAGGCGTCATGTTAACACTTAAGTTGTGTTTCAACAATGGTTCTTTTTCATCTTAGGATTAATCTTCTCCTTTTCTCTTTGTTTTGCCGCCACGACAGCGAAAAGACCTTTTTGGACTTTTGGGGACCACTATACACTCGCTCTGTAGTAGGTATTACTGCGGTAAGCCATTTATCACCGTTTAAATGTTCTCTTCATTGTTTGAATCCGGAAGAGGCATCGATATATGTGATAGAATGAGACATGGGAAGCTTTAAGACAACACATGCAGTGTCTCTCATATGTATCATCCACTTGTATTTGATGATTGCAAAATAGATTTAACAAGGGCATTTCTACTTTTCCAAGCCTCACACGCGCTCACGCAATATCTATTGCTCACTTCAGAATTCCCTCAACTTGAAGATGGATATTGAGTCTCTAGTAATAGGTGACTTAACGGCTCTCGCTCGCTCGCTCTGTGACAATATGTGTCAAATTCAGGGCGTTATTTTTTCTCGAGTATTAATTTAATTTTCATTTTTATGTTGAGATATGGAACTCTTACGATAACCGGGACAGAAATTAGGGCTTAATTTGTAATTACGCGACGTTTTGCAAAGAACGCGAATCCTAAGTTAAGCATCGACGTTTATATTTTCAAAATGCCGTAGTTATAATTTTGTTGCATTCGTTTTTATTTTTCGTATTACGTGCATTTTTCGTACTTTACGTAAAATCTCTTGTGTTATACTTATTATTAGTCTTTTTCTGTACCTTACGTAAATTTAAAATTTTCAGCAATGTATCCCGATTTTCGTAGAACTTTATTTTTATTTGTTCATTTGTTACTTCGTGGTTTCGCCTTAACTTTCGTTTTATTTTACGTTTATACCCCGTTAGCCTCAAAACTACATACCTATCTTATAAATTATACCCTAAATACTAAAGTTATAATTTATAAAATAAAATTTTTGACACCACCACCTCATATGAGGCGTGGCACAAGAAGAAGAAGGAAATGTCCTAGTCATTTTGCATGTGAAGGTTTTATAAAAACCACTCTTTCACTCTTACCTTCTCATAGTAAAGAAAAAAAATCACACCTCTCTTGTTTTCCTCCTTGTTGCCGTGAGCTAGGACCACCAAGAACACCAATATTATCAATTTTCTCAATCACAAATCTTACTAGTTAAACCTTACCCTTGTATCCATTTCCTATATGTAAAACCCATCAAAAAACCATCATATAACCACATTTGGGATGAAAGTTATAATGTTTTAATTGCGTTGAAAATGAAGATAAAAATGGTGAAGAGAGTGGTTAGGATTGTTTTGAAGGCTAGGGGTTTCATTGTTTTGTCATGTGTATCGTCATCTCCATCTTTTTGTTTGGGTTTATCCTCACTTGTACTTGTTGTATTTATATATTTTTTTTTTATTTCATTTTTGTGTATGTACATGTATTGTAAATGATGATCAAGAAATAAAATGATACATACATGCATAGATCTAGGTAAGAAATGACTAAATCAATTATTAAAACTTGCTAGAAATCATTGAAATTTAGGGTTTGTTGTCAACAGCCAATTCTGGATTTTTGGGTTGCTTATTGGTGATTTGATTTTACCTAGGTTTGTAGAGAATTAATTTCAGGAACATTATGGCTATTGGATACTCAATATTAAAATGAGTTATGACAATTTTACAAAAGACATCAGTTCTGACCTTTACTGTAAACCGTGTTAAAAAGTGATATTTGTGACTGGGTTTAACTAAAAAGGTAAAATAAAGCTATGGGTGTGTGAGCTAAAACTTCCTGAAGAGTTAGAAATCAATTGGATAGTCACCCAATTCTTTGTGGTTTGTAAATGGCATCAAAAATGGTGAACCGAAAATTTCAGTCAGTTTTATCAACTTGACTATTATGTAGTAATTGGACCTTAAGTATATATATACTTAAAATAAGTATAAAAATGATTTATAATCTGTAATGTACATTTAAAAATGAAACTCAGATATAAATGTTATAAGTATATCATTTACGGTTTGAGAGATACGACTATTTTTGTAAACATAAACATGTAATTTTTTTTACGTCTATATAAATACTAAAAATTGTAAAGCGTTTTTGCGACTAAAACCCGAGGTGGTAAGACCCACTTTTGGGAGTTTTTGTATGAGAACGACTGTTAATAACTTAAACGACATCGAGAAACCCGAACAATTTACATTAACTCATAAACAAGCTTAAAATAGACTATATGACCATATTGGGCCATTAGGCCCAATGTATATAAATGGACCTATTGGACTTAACTTTGGACCCAACCCACTTGGGCCCAATTAATGGGTTAAGATATGGTCCTGGACTTATGAAATGGACTAAATTACTTAATGGACTCATAAATGGGCCTACTGGGCATTTGGACTAAAATTGGGTAACAACTAGTGAAAAATGGGCTAAATTAGTACATGTTAAACACATAGAAGACTATGAGAATAAAACTTGGGGATTTATAAATTGTTGATCATCATATAAGATACATGTATATATACATATTTAAATTTGTGAATTTTATTTTATCGACTATAAACCTATGACCGCTAATAATCGTATAGGTTTCGGTTGATCGACGCGCGTACGCCGAAGTACTAATTGTCCGACGTTCTCTACCCTTGTCACCAAGTGAGTTCATAGCCTCGCATTTTTACACTTTAATTGTTTTATAAACCCGCGAGGGAGATAACATGCTTGTTTTTAAAAATAGAACACAAGGGAGATTGTATGCTAGTTGCCTGGATTATTATAAGTTAGCTTAACTCGCTAGATAAAAGACCGCGAAATCTTGAATTGTAATGGCCGGTAGATGGAATAGCTTTATAACATGGAATAGTACTAGTTGAAGGGCCGCCTCCAATCCGTGACGACTGGCTATCGTCAAGTGTCAGGAATATGACACAACGGATGCGTTGTATAGAGAATAATATGCACTCATAGCGAGGGTGTATAGTGGGCATTACCGTGTGGGTGAACACCAACATAAATTAGATTGGTAACGTTCATGTCATGAGACTTATAAATAATCCCCGATATAACTTTGTTTGGCCACATCGTTATATCCTGATGAATATTGAGAAATGATACTTGTGTTCGGAGATTAGATGTTGGGAACCCCAACATATTTTTATGATTTTATATATAAACTCTATGGATTCACTCAACATTATTGTTAACTTTTAGCATGTTTTATCTCAGGTCCTTGAAGGTAATTCGGCGATGGAGATTTTGGTTGTCGCTTAAGCAAAAACCAAATGTTTTGAAGGCCCATTAAATAAATGTCATTCGAGGAATATTTCAAAAATATTGTACGAATTATGAAATGATTTGGGACCTATGATGTAAACTTTTATTCGAATGAATGTATTTTAAAACGTCTTTTCGAGTGTGTTTTCTGCTTACGTTATTGTATTAAATACGTCGCCACCCCAATAAATGACCTTCCGTTGAGCTATATGATAAAATGCGGTGTGTTTCAGAATTAGTATCAAGAGCTTAGTTTAGAGAACAAAGATTTTCAAAAAAATGAATGAAAGGATTTTTTTGAAATCTTTTAACTATAACTGTGCAAGCGAATCTTCGCGCTCATTACTAATGGACAAGAATGAGATGGATTTATTTATCGAGATATATTATATATATGGAAAAAATATTTATGTTACAGAATGAAATTTTCATTTATTGCATAAATGTTAATTATGTATAATTATTTAATATATACGAGATATTTATACGACGCAGAATGTCAGGAGACCCTAAACATCTTAACGGAGCCGAACGAAGCTATTAAGTGAAACCTATTTTTACCCGATTCCCGAACCACTTTGAGTATGCCCTAAGATCCACCCGAAAAGAGTTTGATATTCCCAGCTTGCGCTCTCTCGCTCGCGCTCCCCGCGTCCGCTTGCTTTAATGAGGGATGAAGGAGAAGACCCGGGGAAACAAACTAATGGGCCATGGGAATCTAGTTATTCCAACATCCTAACCCACAAGCCCGGTAATATGAATGGTTGGTTAGAAGAGGATGATGATATGAATGAGAATGTTAATAATGAGGATATCGAGGATGAGGATGTTGAGATTGAGGTCGATGATCGATGCGGAGTTGATCTTTCCTTATGAGGTGGAGGGTGACCAAACCCTGCCACCTAGAGATAAGTCTTCTGATTCTGAGCCGCCTAATGCGGAGTCATCTGATTCTGTATCATCTGATTCTGAGTCAGAGGACAAGGAGGTTGATGTTGCACCTGAGGCTACTGCTGGGACCATTACCCAGAGGCCTTATGTTATTCGTGACTTTCCAAGGGGCTTGTATGAGGTAGGAGAGTCATCTTCTGCTCGTGACTCATCATATGTTGGTGGATTGGCACCTTGGGCTTTGAGATGTGATTTGGAGACATCCCGTGCACGAGCTAGACTTACAAAGGCTGAGTTGGGTACATGCCAAGCTGAGATTGCTCTTCTAAAGTCAAAGAATAAGATAGGGGAAAAAGAGAGAGAATTACTTGATCATGATTTGGGAGATGTTAAGCGTACTTTGGGTAATGTTCTCGAGAGGGTGTCGGTATTGGAAAGCGGGGAGAATGCCACATTGAAGAAAAGATTGATTGAGACTGAGACTAAGTTCGCATGGGCTCGTATGGAGCATGATATTGCTGAGAGGAGGTTACACGAGTCCCAAGTGTGGAATAAGATGTTCTGCTTGGATATGGTTCATGTTGGGGCTGTTCCAAAGCCGCCATCTGATGAGGAGGATATTGAGCGTCCAAGAAAGAAATCGAAGAACTCTACTTCTGATGGGACCGAGGGACCTTCCGAGCCACGTGGACCACCTAGTGACTCTTAGTAGATTAGTTTATCATTAGTAGTATCTTTTGTAAATCACTAACTAAACTGCGATGTCAGTTAGTAGGACTAGTCTTTTGGAGTTGTATAGCATTAGATGGTGACATGTAATGTATGACAATGCAACTTGTAACTTATTGGTGATTAATGAAATGACTATCTTTTGGTTCTAATTCTATGTCGTGTTGTTGTTACCTTTCTTTTCTTGTTTCTTCTAAATTGTTCCTTTTGCTTAATACAATCATTGAATGAATACTCATTATGATTTGATTTGTGTTGTAACAGGATCATGCCGCCAAAAGCAATGTCTGAGGCACGTATGCGCGAGGTTATTAGGGAACAAGTTGCCACATCTATGGCTGAATTTATGGCAAATATGAACCGCGGAGCCGGTGGTGTTGGAGTCGGTGGTGCTGGAACCGGTGGTGCTGGAGCTGGTGGTGCTGAAGTCGGTGGTGCTGGAGCCGGTGGTACTAGAGCCGGTGGTGCCAGACCAACAACGCCCGAAATTACTGGGTGTACTTACGTAACATTCATGAAGTGTGACCCACAACCTTTTAAAGGCACCGAAGGTGCCGTGGGATTATGTCATTGGTTTAAGAAACTAGAATCTGTGTT
>BQNB010097491.1:0-10285 GCA_026074375.1 Tanacetum coccineum | reverse complement strand
TCAAACGGTATTCTAAAAAGGCAATGATGAGCGGAAGTGTGATATCGCTTGGCTAGGCTATCTTTGTTGTACGCAGCCGTGATATGCCATTTTCTAAAACTTCCATCTGAGCCAAATGGGCGATACATTTATATAGTATTCTAATAAGGCAATGATGAGCGGAAGTGTGATATTGCTTGGCTAGGCTATCTTTGTTGTACGCAGCCGTGATATGACATTTCCTAAAACTTCCATCTGAGCCAAATGGGCGACATACGTCCTCTGTATGGTGTTGCAAGATGATGATCATGCAATCAGTGTGAGATCGATGTGAGAGAGACAGTCGGATGAGGGAGTCAACGGTGCAGTAGTGGGTACTTTGGAGCGACATATACTATTAGTAAGCACGTTTCCATTTTTTATGCGTACCTCTTCTATACGAGTTTCTATCCGTAATTGTTTACATATTTGTACAGATGCAGTCAACCATGCGCTCTTCTTAAATGAGCTTTCAACATGATTTCATATCAAAAAGTATATGTTTACTCTATAACTACACTAACATAGGTGCTTTATTTCAGCTTACAAACGGCTTAAATGTTTTCTAAAATCTGATATTTGCTTATAATCCATACTCGGCTTATATAAAGAGCTCTATTTAGATTAAGTTTTCAACTTTTTAAAATCCTTCTATGGGACCTGAGAGGCTGTGACCCAGTTTTTTGGGCGATACATTTATCTGAGCCAAAAGCTTTTTAAACACCCTAAGCAATCCCAACTCGGCTAATGCTTCTTTGGTCGACTGTTGGTTATCGTTGTCACAACTTATCTGATGTTCTACATATATTTATAATAAGTGCTAAGTGACTATAAAAGCTATCTTAATAATTATTTGTAATCTTTTAGAAATAAACATGAGACTTATTATATGACTAACTATACGAGTCTACAAACAACTAAGAGTCATAAATTAAAACAATAAGTATGTTTATCTTAAGGCTATGTGTGTGAAGGAATAGGTTTAGTACCATAAAATGCGCATATACCAAACTTCTAACCCACCTAAAGCGTTGGGTTTATAGATCGATGCTCTTCATGTTCTTCCGACTCCATATCCACAAAGATTTTTTAGTGCACAACACGTTAAGCAGTTGTCTGCTGCTTTTTTGCCATGAGCAGCAACTAATTTTCTCTAAATGCAACATAAATCTTTTGCTTAAGGCATTTGCTTAGGAACTTTCTGATATTTGATGTTCATATATGCTTGAAACATATTTAATGAGGTTTAATGTTTAAAGAGGTTACACTTCATCTCTCTGTATCTGATACGCCATTTTCCAGGAATAGCGTCGAAGAAAAAAAAATTAACTAAAAAATAAATTTGCCCCCCCCCCTCACCACAATTGTGAAAATGTAGCTGCGCATGCCGACATTGTGGTGTGTTGTTCTGGGATGCTGAACAGCTTGCGAATTATTTGCGAATCACAGGGCCCCTATATCACAAATGTTGCTTCGGGGGGGCGGCTTATTTTGAGGTCACCATCTGAATACCTACAATACATTTGCACCTTTAGGAGCTGAAATCACAAGGTTTCAAGCTATTAATGCTATTCATTATCTCATATTAAGTATTGTTATCTTGGTGTTCTAATTCTTATTATGGTTCATTTTTATCAGGGGACCGGAGATTGATATGTCAGACCTTGAAACTTACATCTCAACTACGAACTCAAATTCCGATAAGGCTGCAAAATTAAAAGCTCAAGCAGCTAATAAACCTGAAAGATTACAATTGGTAAATTAATTTCCTTTTTGATACATAGAATGAAGTGTATCTTTGTATAACATCTGCTAGATGTGTCATTTTTTTGGCTCATTTGGTTCGTCTGTCATCTATAATGGGTGAAATTAAGCTACATATCTGAGCTTTCTTGATTCATGAGAAAATACACTGCCTGTTCTACATCATTTCCAGCAGTTTTTGATGTTTTCTTTGCTCATGCTTTGCTAAAGGTTTTGTGTGCTTACTTGCTGTCCAAACCCTTTTTCGTTTTAACCCTTTTTTGCTAAATTACCTTTGATCATTAGGTTATTGTTGTCTACTTTAGGTTAAGGTTAATCACTTTCTTATCTTACGTTGTTGCTCATGTCTTTAGGTCCAGGTTGATGACGAGTACAATAGACCCCGACCAAGCTGCCAAGGAACATGGTGCGATGTTATTGCTGTAAGTAGTGATGATTTTTTATAAATTGACGGGATCCTACAAACTCATGTAAGCATTTGATTATTTTTTATAAATTGACGGGATCCTACAAACTGACGCAAGCATTTGATGAACACCACTTTATAAGATACATAATACATGTCATGTAATGGATTATGTGCGCTCCAAATTTATGAAAATCAAGATAAAATACGAGTGTTTGGGGTTGCTTATACAAGTCCTTACCTGTTTATTGTAATTAACCAATTTTCAGTGTTTTCATAAGACTGCTTATTTGTCAATTTGAGAGACTAAATAAGCACCTAAATTTGGTAGTTTGTGTCTGTACGTAGTAAATAAGCATTTAAAATTACGTAGTTTGCTACCTGGATTCTTAAACAAATGCCATGGTTACATAAACACCATCTGCTCATAGTTGTTGGTTTTTATTGGTT
Organism: Tanacetum coccineum; assembly: GCA_026074375.1. NCBI lineage: Eukaryota > Viridiplantae > Streptophyta > Magnoliopsida > Asterales > Asteraceae > Tanacetum > Tanacetum coccineum. The sequence goes on along the minus strand of BQNB010097491.1, from coordinate 7,647 downwards.
CGGTTGTACCGAAAAGCTTGAATCATACAAGGTATACACGGTTTAGCCCCGCGCTCCGCAGCGAAGCGCGGGCTAAAAACCTTGTTACATTTAAAAATAGTTTCTTAACCTTATTAATTATGAACAACCCATTTTGTAAACTCGATATATATGGAATATGATATAAATATATAAATATTTTCATATTGTGCCGTCTTAAGCCACACTTTAAAAGCGCAAAAGTTTCACCATGACCGCTGAGACGTGAAGTTTGATTATGACGTCTCGTCACGCTTCACGCTATTTATAACCTTAGTCAATACTAAATACCATGTTGCCGGAATATATGCCGGAATATATGCATGAACAAGGTAATTAATAAACCTAATTAAACCAATTTAATTATGCCGGAAAGAGAAAGACAAAATGTACATTCGGTCTTAAATAATTTGTGAAGTTTTTAAGTTACACCATGTCCCGCAGAAAACTTTCAGCATATAAGGACACTCAAATTCTCAAAATTATCCATTAACATTATCACATCAAAACTCAAAACAATATCATTGTCCTTTACAAAAAATATCATACTTATGGCTTCCAATCTTCACATGCTTATCATACCTTTAATGTGCCCGGGTCACCTTATTCCTATGGTTGACATGGCCAAGCTCATAGCACAACAATCAGTCACAGTTACCATTGCCGTCACGCCTCGTAACGCTGAACGGTATGGCTCGGTCCTAGATCGTGCCATAGCATCCGGACTTCCTATCCATATCCTTCAACTCCGGTTCCCTACCGCAGAGAACGGATTACCACATGGATGTGAAAGTGTCGATGATTTACCGACATTTAATTTGACAACAAACTTTTTTAACGCATGTGCTATGCTTCAAAAACCGCTTGAAGAGGTGTTTAATGAACTTAAACCTAGACCGAGTTGTATCATTTCTGACAAACATTTATCATGGACAGCGGATGTCGCTAAAAAGTTTCAACTTCCTTGGGTAATTTTTGATGGAATGAGTTGTTTCACTCAGTTAGCGACACACAATTTATGTGTCTCCAAGGTTCATGAACATGTGTTGGAATCAGAGCCATTTGTCTTGCCGGGTTTGCCCGATAAAATAACAATGACTAAATCCCAGTTGCCCGGGCTATTCAACTCGGGCAACAGCGCAAAAGGAAAGGAATTGATGAGTGTTCGTGAACAAATTAGAGCGACCGAATTAGGAGCATACGGAATAATCATAAACAGTTTCGAGGAGCTGGAAAAAAGATATATCGATGAATATCGAAAGATTAAACAAGGTAGAGTTTGGTGTATTGGGCCCTTTTCAAATTCCAACAAGAACGATTTGGATAAAGCGCAACGTGGAAGCAACGGTTTTATCAATAACCATTACTGCATAAAGTGGCTTGATTCACAACATAAATCTAGTGTGATCTATGCGTGTTTAGGGAGCCTTACACGACTAACACCACTACAGTTCATAGAACTCGCTCTAGGCTTAGAAGAGTCAAAATTCCCATTTATTTTGGTTGTGAAAGGTGGAAATCAAACCGAAGAAATAGAGAAATGGTTAAGTGAAGACGGATTTGAAGATAGAGTGAAAGGTAGAGGGGTTTTAGTCCGCGGATGGGCTCCACAAGTGCTGATCCTATCACACCCAGCCGTTGGTGCTTTTTTGACACATTGTGGTTGGAACTCAACCATCGAAGGTATTTGTGCAGGTTTGCCAATGATCACATGGCCGCAATTCGCAGAGCAGTTTTATAACGAGAGGTTGGCTGTTCAAGTAGCGGGTACTGGTGTGGAAGTTGGGGCTAAAAGGGCGATGCATTTAGAGGATGAGGATGGAGTTGGGATACAAGTGAAACGAGACGATGTTTGCAATGCTGCGATGAGAGCAATGAGTGAAGACCCGGAAGCAGAAACAAGAAGAGAAAAGGCTAAATATTTTAAAGAAATAGCGGAAAAAGCATTAGAAGAGGGAGGATCTTCACAGCTTAATTTGAAATTGTTTATCCAAGATATCATGCTACGTACAACCAAGGGCATAGCCGGCTGATTATAGCAATTGCTAGAGATTTATGAGTGTTAATGTGATGATTTTTATTTTTATTGCAAATGCTTTTGTTTCAAGAAATCGCAACTCACCAAATTGTATTTTTATTGCAAATGATTTATATGAGACGTGACTGTTGCATTTGTTATGTTCCACCAATTTAGCTCTATCTTGTAGAAAAACACAATCTAGCAGTTTTATAACAAATCAAATCTTAATTTGACAACACAAAACCAAAACTGATCTCAATCAGAATATCAAACCAATCAAATCTGTCACTGCTAATTAGGTGTGGATCTATTATCTAAATGATAATAGTTCTATTACAAAATTGCCAATGAAATAATCAAAATCAAGACGATCTCCAAACTGGGGTTACAAGCGCGCAAGAGAGAGAGAGAGAGTAGGTGTAAAAGCATGTTATGAGTTATGACCCATAAGCTGACTTTTTTGCTTATATAGGGGATTGACCCAGCTATGAGGAAATTGCAAGAACTAGTCCTTGAGGAAATTGCAAAAAAGTCTTTTCATGTTTTCTCAATTCTTTCAGGTGCAAGTCTTTGAACCTTTTTCCAAAACCAGCCGACAACTAATAAAGTAGTCATAAAGGATTGAAACCGAAACACAAAACATACAACATTAGTCCCTTATGCCATCACTACATATCAGATTAGTCCTATAATTTCAACATCCTCGCTTAATCTGATATCTGGTATAAATCAAACATCCCTAGTTTTTTAACCAAAAACTTATGATGCATTGTATCTAAGCCCTTAGTAAGGATATCTGAAATTTGATTTGCAAAATCCACTTTAACAGTTTTCACAACACCATTCAGAATCCACTAGATGTTTAGTTCTTTCATGAAAAACTTGGTTGGTAGCAATTTTGATTGCTGAATTACTATCACTGTAAAGAAAACTGGCAAAAGATTTTCACAATGCAAATCCTTTAGAAATTTTAAAATCCAAATAACTTCGCTGGTTACTATAGCAAGAGTTCTATACTCTGCTTTTATTGAAAATTTAGAGAGAATGTTTTGCTATTTTACTTTTCCAATAAACAAGAGTATCATTCACATACAAACAATATCCAGTCACTGATTTCCTAATGACAACACATTTTGCCCAGTCAACATTATAATAGAATTTTAAAGCCATACCTGAACTCTTAGTAATACGAATTCTCAAACCCGAAGAGCCCTTAAGATATCTTAATATCTTAAAAGCAGTTTTGAGATGAGAATGCATGAACTCACTCAAGCAATGAATAACATATGATATATCAGGTCTAGTATTAGTCAAATATATCAACTTTCCCATTAACTTTTTATAACCAGTTATAGAGAGAAGTGCAAAAATCATCCCTGTGGTTTGTCAAAAAACTGTCTCACGTCTCTCGTTAAATAATTGTCCAAAACACATCATTCCGTTAATGTTTTGAGGCACGATACATCCCTTGGACTAACGGTACAAATTTTTTTCCGTTAAGTATTAACGAGGGTCTAAAAGGAATGTATTGTTGTCTTTTTGCTGTCACATGTATTTATCGTGAAACTTTGTTTTTTAAAAAAATATTTGCTTTTGTTTTTGTTTGTTTTTTAATTTTGTTTAAAAAAAATAACCTTTTTACATTATTATTCGTAAAAATATTTAAGATTTTTTACAAAAAATTCGCACTTTTTTTACAAAAAATTTATAAAAAACTTCGCACTTTCTTAAAATTTTTTAAAAAAAAAAATTCACACTTTTTTTACAAAACTTTTTAAAAAACTAAGATTTTAAAAAATACGAAATTTTTAATGTTTTTTAACAAAACTAAGATTTTAAAAACTCGTACTTTTTAAAATCTTAGTTTTGTAAAAAAAAAAATTTAATTTCGTACTTTTTAAAATCGTAGTTTTTAAAAAGTACAAAATCTTTTTAAAAAGTTTTGTAAAAAAGTGAGAAATTTTAAAAAAATATTAAATTTTTTAAAAAAAGTGCGAAGTTTTTTTATAAAATTTTAAAAAGTTTGTAATTTTTTTAAAAAAGTACGATTTCAGTTAGATTATTTCTAAAAAGTTTTAAAAAAATTTAAAAAATTTCGCACTTTTTTTACAAAACTTTTTTTTAAAAATTTGTACTTTTTAAAAACTAAGATTTTTAAAAAATGCGAAATTAAATTTTTTTTTACAAAACTAAGATTTTAAAAAGTACGAATTTTTTTTTTAAAGTTTTGTAAAATTTTTTAAAATTTTTTCACGAATAATAACATAAAAAATTAAATTTTTTAAACTTTAAAAAGTACGAAAAAATTTTAATTTTTTTTTAAAATTAAGATTTTAAGAAGTGCGATTTTTTTTTAATTTATAAAAAAATCTTAAATATTTTTACGAATAATAATGTAAAAAGATTATTTTTTTAAACAAAATTAAAAAACAAACAAAAACTAAAATAAAATAAAATTAAAACAAAGGTTCACGATACATCCCTGTGGCAGCAAAAAGACAACAATACCCTCCTTTTAGACCCTGGTTAATACTTAACGGAAAAAAAAATTGCACCGTTAGTCCTCATGGATGTACCATGCCTCAAAAAAGTTTGCATCGTTAGTCCAAGGGATCTATCGTGTCCCAAAACATTGACGGGGGGATGTGTTTTGGACAATTATTTAACGAGGGACGTGAGACAGTTTTTTGACAAACCACAAGGATGATTTTTGCACTTCTCTCTCAGTTATATTATCAAGTAATGGATCATCAATAGTAGCTTCATTAGAAAAAATCAATTTGGACTACGAAGGTGTTTTAGTATACCATATTCAGAGAGTAGATCTTTACTTCATTTGATTAAGACATATGCCCTAATCAGTATCAATAACCTCAATTCCAATAAAATATTTAAGTTTCTCTAAATCTTTTATCATGAATATAGATTTAAGAAAGGTTTTAAACTTTTCAATCTCAAGCATACTATTACTAGTGATGATAATATCATTCACATAAACAAGCAATGCAACAAAAACACCTTCATCAAAATTGATGTACAAAGAATAACTTGATTTACATTGACTAAAACTATTTTCAATAAGAGCAGAAGTCAATTTAGCGTTCTACTACCTAGGTGATTGCTTCAAACCATATATAGACTTCTTAAGTGTGAACACTTTATTATCATCAGCAGAAAAATAACCTTTAGGTGATTTCATATAAACAGATTCAACAAGATCACCATATAAAAAAGTATTGGTAATATCAAGTTGAAACACATGCCAACAATTAAGCACAGTAAGATTCAACAAACATCTAATAGTAACCATTTTGACCACAGGTGAAAAAGTTTCCTCATAATCAATTCATTCTTTCTGATTAAACCCTTTTGCAACAAGTCTTGCTTTGTATCTATCTATCTCACCACTGGACTTATATTTGATCTTAAAAATCCACGTACTACCTACATCTTTTCTATCTTTAGGTACTTTAGTGATTTCCCAAGTATCATTTCTAAGTAAAGCATCCAATTTACTATTCATAGCATCAGTCCAATGTGAGTATTAAGAAGCTTCATAAAAAGTTTTAGGTTTACTATTTTTGTTTAACTGTGTTACAAAACACAAATTTTGATAATCAAGTTTAAAATAACTAACAAACTTTTCAAGTCCATACTTGACCTTAGAATCAACAACAAAATCATTATAATTTCTAGGAAAAACTGTTTTTCTAGAAGACCTTCTTAAAGTTTGAGTACCATGAGAAGATGAGTTTGGATTTTCATCCAAATTACCCTCAGAAAAAATATTTTCTTCAAGTATGGTTACCTGCTCATTCTGTGCAGCATGAATGTCATCACTGCTTTGAGCATCATTCCTAATATTACCACTTAGGAAATCAATAGTGTTTACATCCTCACCAGGTACAAAAGAGTTGCTAGTATCACTATGTGAACTTTGATCACCATTCAGGCCAGGGTCTACTCTCTCATCATCAATGAGTATTTATTATCAAAAAAGTTTATATAATTTAAGTCTTGAAAAAAATTTAAAGTAACATTTTCCTTTTCAATGAAAGAATCCTTAAAATGAAAAACAGATTCAAAGAACTTAACATCCCTTAAAAAAATGAACTGCTGCCTATCAAGACTATATAACCTGTATCATTTTTTAGAAATTAAATACCCTATCATAATATATTTTTCAGATCTGCTACTCAGCTTATCATTACTATTGACAATAGTAGCAAAACACAAACACCAAACACTCTAAGATGAGAGAGAGTAGGACATTTTTTATATATCAGCTCATAAGGTGACTTTCCATAGGCAGTCTACTAATAAGATATGTAGCAGTTAGAATACATTCAGTCCATATCTTTAAAGGAATTCCTCCCTAAAATAGAAGGGATCTAACAACAAAAAAGATGCTTATGTATCCTGTCATGAATACCATTTTGTTGTAAAGTATAAGCACAAGAAGTCTGATGAATAATCCTTTTATCATTACAAAACTTATTCACAGTTTGATTAACAAATTCTGTGCCATTATTACTTTTACAATTCTATTTTTAAATTGATTTTCAATCAAATTTTAAAATATATTATGTAATATGGAACTTCATCTTTAGATTTAATAAGATATACGTAAACAGCTCTTGTGTAATCATCCGCAATTGTCAAAAAAATATATGTACCACTCAAAACTTGTAATCTTATAAGGACCCCATAAGTTTAAATGCACAAGATTGCCTAACACAGATGAAGTATGATCATTTAATGGAAAAGGTTCTCTAGTTTGCTTAGCCCTTTGACAGATTTCACAGAAAACAGTTTCATCTTTATTGTCAATTTGTAAAGAATGTTTTTTTAACATTTAGAACTGGATCTGTAGGTTGACCAAGCCTATAGTGCCAATCATGCAGAGACAGACAACTTTTATAACTAGAATTACTCAAATTAGAATTGAGTATTAAAATAGTATAAACCTCCACACTAATAACCAATCCACAGAACATTTTTCAGATTCAAATCCTGATTCAAGAAATAACATCTGCTCTCATCAAAGGCAATAAATCTTATTATCGTTAGCAAGTTTATAAATAGAAATAAGAGTCACACAATACTCTGGTATAACCAACACATCATACAGAACTCCCTTTACAAAAAAACACATCATACAGAACTAAGCTATTAGATAACCTAAGATTTCCAATCTTAGAAATAAAGGCTTTAGTCTCATTGGGATGTCCAACTTTTATTCTAAAATGTGAAATGTCATAAACATTATTTAAATTCTTATCAATGTGAGTCATGTGTTGATTTGCCCCAAAATCAATAATTTTTCCATCTGGAATCATTTTTGATTAAATATTAGTGTTAGAACTGAAAAACTTATTGAAATTTTCATTAAAAACTTTGCTGTTATTAAACAAAGTACCTGCCATATTAACCTGCACATTCTTTCCATTAAGAGAATTATCTTTGATGAGAGAGAGATGAGAGTAGACAATTATTCATCTGTAAAACCAGAAGAAGAGCTGGACCGAACAATATTATTATTAGAATAATTTTTGCCTTTAAAAATTTGTCCAGCTTTTGTTTTTTCAAAATCAACAGGGTAACCAATG
>BQNB010097490.1:0-25375 GCA_026074375.1 Tanacetum coccineum | reverse complement strand
TATCAATCTTACTCTCTTGCGTTTGCATCTGTCTTTTATTCGCCCTTCTATCATCCTGTCTCTGATACCAAATGTTATCCCAAACTTAACCCATATCACACCAATAAGCCATACCAATAAGCAATAAACTAGAAAAGAGTTTAAGGAAAAATGGAAAATTGGAGAGAGAAAGTAGAGAGAGAAATAAGAGAGAAAGATTGGATTAGAGAGAAGTTTGGTGAGTTACAAATGAAAGCAGATGCAACCAACACCCTCTCCATGTGTGGAGAGGGTCTATTTATACCCTTAGCCAACATATGGCATGTAAGATTTCTAAATGGGTCGGGCTTGGCTTAACTTGGGCTTTGAGCCCGAAACACAGACAATATTAGATTACAATCCAAGCCCGTTAATACCCGACTAGCCTATTACATTACAAGACTTTCTTTAACTTAATAAGACCGATAACATTCTTGTTTGACTTAATATAATTAAGGCTAACATGGAGGGATCTACCCAAGGACAATCCATAGTTAGAAATAGCAGTCTTTGGGTATGATTGGAGATGAATGAAGAAAAGAGAATAATGCTGACTAAGATTGAGCTAACACTAGAACAATCACAACAAGGTGTTAGTAATGACGTCTTGGTAAGCATTGAAGGGGTTGAAGAATGAAAAAGAAATGTATGGATAAAGGGTGAAAACAAAGCAGCCCTCCACACAACTTAGATAGAAACCGGGTCAATACATAATCTATCAAAATCACAACAATGATTGTTGATATTGAAGAAAGCCGTCATGGACCTAGTGATGCAATGCACAACCCTTCCTAGCCATTCGAGTTTCTCTCAAAAGAAACTTGTCTCATTTGTCATGGAGATACACACGTTATCTATTGACATCTCACTCCGAGATTGTTGATATGGAATAGGTGGCAGTCTGCTCCAGCCTCGGATTACTAAAACCAAAATGCACAAATCGAGTTTAGAGCCAAGAGAGATCAAATTATAAATCTCATTAGGACACAATGTCAAAATACACTTGTTGAACACCATAAAGTTCACAAGCTGTAACAAAGAGTCCTACGCATTATCCTTGAGATCTTGCCAGACCATCCGAGTGATACTTAAGTATTCACTGTGAAGATGAAAATCCTACTTGAGCCAACATCAAAAAAGATCTTGGTAGGTGACTTGCAAGATTCTATATGAATCAAACTTGTGACAACTGGATATCGATTTTATCCAGTATATGAATTGATGACTTAATTAGAAAGATAGTAACTATCTGATTCACTCTTACCGTGTTGTCTGCTTTGAGATGCTCCGGTAACGAGAACTAGCAAGCATGGTGAATCTAATACATCTGTGTTAGAAGATCCTACACTTTAAGCTAGAAATCCTCTCAAGGAGGTTCTTCCAAATTGAACCTACCTGATCACAGGTCGGTCCTCATGGAACCGGAGGTTAATGCAACCGAACTCAAGATGAATGACAAAGCCAAATTCATCTTTTATTTCTAACTGTCTTATTTTAGGATTAGACGACGGTGTTGCAGCCTCATTCTAGTAAAGTCGGATTCATAAACCACATGTTCATACTCATGCTTTCAAAGTCAATCATTCAACATTAAGATAGTTGATACTAAACTTCCTCATCATCAAAGAGTTTCAAAGTCAAATAAAGATTCGTCTATTGGGGAAGATTGTTAGACCTATAATCATATAAGTCAAACAAAAATGTAACAAGTATGAGCATGTTGGTCAAAAGCACAAGATGATCATAAAAGTCAAATTAAAATGATTCAAGTTAAGGAGATGATGCAAGATTAAAGATCTCAAGAACTTAGAGTCAAAAGACGAAGGCTCAAGATAAAGATCACGAAGCATGAATGAACAAAGCCATTACAATTATGAAAAGACCAAGACAAGACCAAAGAAGGCGAAGCTCAAACGTCACATCGTCAACGTTGGGGAGATCAAAGAAGACCTCAACATTGGGGGAGATTGTTAGCCTTAATTATATTAAGTCAATCAAGAATGTTATCGGTCTTATTAAGTCAATTAGGTCTTGTTATGTAATAGGCTAGACGGGTATCAACGGGTTTGGTTTGTAACCTAATATTGTCCATGTTTAGGGTTAAAGCCCAAGTTAAACCAAGCTCGGCCCATTAAGAAAGCCCATGTGCCAAGTAAATGGCTAAGGGTATAAATAGAACCATCTCTACACATGGAGAGGGTGTTTGTTACATTTGCTCTCATTTGTAACTCACCATTTCTCTCCAATCTAATCTTCCATCTTTTGTTTCTCTCTCTATTTTTGCTTATTTGTTATTGCTTATTGTTGTGATATGGGATAAGTCTTGGGATAACATCTTGCCTGTCCACTTGTAGTATTTCCCCTTGAACTAGTAGCATTGCTCTTATATGTAGTACCAGAATAATTTTGCCCTTGTCTCCCCTAAACTTGTTGCATGGTAACCCTTCCATCTTGAATAGTAGCTTGGTTTCTTAGATTAGAGGAAGTTCGGAGTTGATTATTGGTAGTATGGAACCTTAAAGAAGCTACAACCGTTAGAAAAGCCATTGCTTTATTGAGACAAGCAATCAGATCATCTCCAAGAGAAAACACAGGAACAGCAAAACCTGAGTCTACAAATGGTGACTTAGTCATAAGTTGTGTAGGAGCTTGAGGTGATTGATAAGCAACTTGTGGAATTACTTCTGGAACAGTTAAGGTTTGATGATTCATTTGAGACTGAAATGCATGTGATGGTCGAATAGATGAATGATTAAATTGAGTTTGTGATGGATAATGAGATGAGTATTGTTGATTGGGTTGAATTGATCCATATTGTGATGGTGAAAACTATTGTTGAAGTTGAGGATTGTTGTAAGAAGACTGATAAGTGTTGAAGTGAGGTGGTGTCATCTGCTGATTTGCAATGAATACAAGTGGATATTGATTGCGTTCACGCATAATACGGACTTCATTTGCATGGAGTTCGTGTTGTTCAAGATATGCATGAAGTTGATCAAAGTTGGAGGTATGCAAATCTTTAATAAGTTTGACATCAGTCAAAAACTTACTCCATTCAGGTGGAAGACTGTTTAAGAACTTGATATTAACTTGAAATTGCTCCATTTTCATTTTGTAGATGTTCATATTATTAATTAGCTGAGTAAATCTCAAGTAATACGTGTGTAGTGATTCCCCCTTGATGTGAGTAAACTTATCAAATGCATCATACAGCTTACACTTTCTTTCCTGCTTTGTTAAAGAGGTACCTTGCATCAGTAACTGAACTCTCTCCCATAAATCTTTAGCAACTCTGTGATGATTCACAAGTGAAGTAATTGAACTCTCTCTCATAAATCTTTGGCAACTCTGTGATGATTAACAAGTGAATAGATATTAGATGGTAGACCTTGAAGAATGATATTGGTTGCCTTCATATCACAATCAGCTTGAATTTTCTCAGCAGCAGATAATTCAACATATTTATTTGTTCTGGTCACCCCATTCTCTTTAATAGTAGGCCAAATGAGTGGACCGTATTCAACTGATTCAAGTATCATTCTTCCGTGCTCTCTGTTTTGCATGTATAATTCCATTCTACTTTTCTAAGAATCATACAGGTCCTTGTCCAACATTGGTGGACGATTGTCAGCACCGGAGAGTATCATGTACTCAGCAAGAGTATTCTTTTGTCCAAGTGGAATAATTGAATCCATTTTAATGTGATAAGATAAAAGATGATCGTACAGTGATTGGAGGTTGTTATGTTAAAGTGAGGTTTGATTAATGTAATTGAGTCTTTAGAATACACGGGATTTTACAATTCTTGATAAAACCGGGAAATCAAATTTTCACAGGATTTCACAAATCAAAGAACAACCATATAATTCTCCTATGGAAAGCGTATAGTTCACCCAAGTAAAGGGTATAAATCTCCCAAGAAAATGATGTATAAATCGCCTCTAAAGATGATGTATAAATCGCCCCAAATGATGATGTATAAATCGCCCTAGAAACCAACGTATAAATCGCCTTAAGAAGGTAACGTATAAATCGCCTTAAGAAGGTAACGTATAAATCGCCTTAAGAATGAGTGTGTAATTCGCCTGAGTAATACACGTATTATTCGCCTGAAGAGAAACACACGTATAATTCGCCTATGGAGCTACGTATAATTCGCCTGAAGAAAAAAACGTATAACTCGCCTATGAAATTACGTATAATTCGCCTAAAGCGAAACACACGTATAATTCGCCTATGGAGCTACTTATAATTCGCCTGAAGAAAAAAAAATATATAACTCGCCTATGAAATTACGTATAATTCGCCTGAAGAGAAACACGTGTATAACTCGCCTTCACGTATAATTCGCCCAATACACTTCGAAACTCAAAAACAAAAAATCTTAAAAAGACTCACTTTTTGACGTTTTTACCTAATTTTTCTTGTACTTCTTACCTATCTAAGACTATTAGAACCTTAAAAACACAAACTTTAACGTTTTTGACACGAAAAATTTTAAATCAAGATTCTTGGTACAAAACCCTTTTTCTAACCAAAAAGACTTAAAAAGATGAAAATTTTATGGTTTTTCAAAGATTTTCTTGTACTTCAATCCTAAACTAAGATAAATAAAGAAGAAATTAAAGCTTTATGGTTTTTAAACCCTCAAAGGATGAAAATCTTTTGATAGGTTCGAACCAAACTACACAAGTAAAATGAATAACAAACGCACATAAAATATTCACAAACACCCCATGGCTCTTGATACCAATTGTAGAATTTCTTAACACATAAAGAGGATGGATTCGTTTACGGTTTTAGAGAGAGAAAGAGGTGGTTGGATGAACACTTAGAGAGAGAAACAAAGAAAGAACTATTAGATTACCAAATGAGAAAATGAACAACCAACACCCTCTCCATGTGTGGAGAGGGTATAAATACTCCTAGCTATGGCCGACCATGGGCTTAGTCATGGGCTTTCCATGAGCCTTTGGCCTGGTTAGCTTACTAACTTTACATATGATTATTCTACAAGCTACGACTAGCTATATTGGTAGTGACCGATACTTTTTGTATTCCTAACACGGTCTTCCATAAAAGATTAAATTTACTAATCATGTCGTCTTGCTGTTGTCCAAGTTGAGTTCTTAGGCTAGAAAGTATTTTTTTCTTGGTGAGAGTCAAAGTCGACTAGTGCCTTCTCAAGCATCGTTTGGTAATTAGACGAGTAGGTGAAGAGTGAGCCATTCCATGGGTTTGTGAATGTTTAAGCGTGTGCCCAGTTAAAATTTGGCTTTTCCTTCCAAACATTGACGGCTTCTTTAAAGCTTCTTGGTCCTTGGTTCATAGTGAACGGTCTGCTTCCCGTCTCATTGGTACGCGAGGATGCGTATTCAACAAAGGCTTGTTCGGGGTCTTCCATGCAATACTAAGTGTCGTGGGGACTACTACAGATCTCACATGAGGTAGTGACTTTGTTCACTTAAGTAAGTTACATTGGAACGAGATGAGCTTCCATCAAGCGTTGGACTTGATTTTCGAGATCGATTAGATGGCGGTCAGATGTACTCGGGACATCTTAAGGCAAAGTGATTGCCTTGACTGGCTTAGCGAAATCCCTTGGGTCGTTCCAACTTTCGTTGTCATAGAGGGCGAGGTCCTCTAATAATGCCTAGGATTATTTGGTGTTTCGGTCATGAAGCTTACCATCGACCGATTGGCCAATGGTTCGTCTTGTGAGGTGATTGACATGGTCATAAAAAATTTGGACGTGGAGCCAAAGGTCGATGCCATGATGAGGGACTTTTTGTAGTAAGTCCTTGAAACGAGTGCATGCTTCAGATAGAGATTCTCCATGATGTTGTTGGAACATCATGATATCATTACGGAGTTTTACAGTCCTTCTCGGTAGATATAATTGAGCAAAGAAACGAGTAGTAAGATCCTCCCATGTGGTGATGGATCTTGTTGGAAGTCGTTCAAGCCAATTGCTAGCTTTATCGCGAAGAGAAAATTAAAATAAACACAGTTTCGTTCTTTCCCTGTTTTCACCGTCAAGGTTAAGTGAGTCCACAAGTTTTAAGAAATACTTAAGATGTTGGTTTGGATCCTCAGACCGAAGTCCGTAGAATGAGCATCGGTTTTGCACCAACCAGATGGTGTCGGATCGAAGAGGTACAACATTGTTCCCTATGAAGAGCTCGATGGTATTCCTGTAGCCTTTGTGGCTAGGTTTGGAGTAATCTCCAAGAGTACGGATAGGATTCTCGTCTCCTATGGAGGTTGACGAGAATGGGTTACGATTCAATTAAAACAAAGAAAAGATAGACTATGAGAAAGCTAATATACAGACTTGAAGTCTCACTTGAAAGGATTCAAGCGAGTAGAACTAAGTTAAACTATGATCAAAACCTAACTATTCCCCACGCAGCGGCGCCAAAAACTTGATGCGGTCATCATAGGACTTCAACAAGAAGTTTTACAACTCCCTAGGCAGAGTACCTAACCATTGTAGTAGTAGTATAGGCCAAACTCGAGGGTTGTTATCATTCTCTAGGGGAATAGGTTGGGAAGGCTTGATCACGGTCCAACAGAATTATAGGGGTTGAGAGAAGATTTTTTTTATGTTTATATATTTATAAGAAAGCAAGTAAATCTATGGTTTGAGAGGTTGGTTTGTTTAACTATTAACTAAACTAATTTCTAATCTACTGGTGATAACTTTATGATAATTAAATGTATTACTTATCAGATTGCTTCTCCTAATCCTATTGCCTTGTCACACTTGTGATGATTTGTGTAAGTATTTCCTAGGTCATGAATGGATTACACAAACCCGTCGTCTATTTAATATTCCGTTAAGGCAACGCACAAGTAAGGTAGTATGAAGACTATTACAAGGCCCCTAAGAGTATATTAAATGCGTGTGAAATATCTTAAGAGGGATCAACCATATAAGGGGGTAAAGTAGTATAAAGACTGTTACCCGATGGTATCCTATCTACGCACTCGCGTTTCCCTAGATGTGTCTACAGCAATTCAGACAAAAGCTGGTTTTCTAAAGCCTAACGTGCACATTCATCAACAAGAAGCAACAGTAATAGGATCTACAATCCGACTTTCATGCAAGCACAAGCAAATACAAAGGAGGGTTTAGCCTAGCATGTTAAGGATAAAGCAAGAACATAGATTAATCACATAACACATAGACATATTGAATGATTAATGAATAACACTCTTACTTGATTAAAACATGGATAGAAGGTAATTAAAATATGGTTTAAGGCCCTAAAAAAACCTTTAAAGCTGCTACAAAGACTAGGGTTCGTCTCCCAAAAGTTATATAAAGTTGCACACTTAAAACCCTAAAATTGGTTTGTATATATAGAGATATCGCTGCGACGATGTCATGTTGAAGTTCTGACGCTGTCGCTACGTAGATGATTCTAGATCCTCTTTAAGTCGGCCACGTCCTGACGCCATCGCTAGATCTCTGACGCCGTCACTGGATAGATCACGATGGCGTCGCTATATGCCTGCGACGCCATCTCCACACTCTATGAACAATACTTCTTCATGGATTTGGTGTAGGTTCGTAATCTTGTCTGTTTCTTCTCCAAATGAGCCTAAGTCACGTGTATTTCCTCCAAATGTCATCCAAGTGCTAAAAACCAAAAAACAAACAATTAAGCACATAATTTGGGCATATTTACATGATTTAGGGGGTTAAATGACCCCGAAATAGTGTATAAAATGACACCTCATCAATCACCACTCTTGAGGTGGTGTTTAAACCTTCCCTAATTAAAAAAATAATCAATTAATGAATACCGAATATTTCATGTTTAACATCACATTCTATTATCCTTAAAATATATCGACTTATACGGAATTATACTAGATAATGTAAGACGTGACACGTATGGACTAATAATGACAAGTTAGGATAGTTATGTCTCACATGCCCTATAAATACTCCTTTTATACTTCCATATGAGGGTGAGGATAATCATTTGTATCTCATAGTGTGTGTGTGTGTGTGCTTTCCCATCTCTCTCTAGTAACACACACACACATCTTCCCTTTTTCTCTCATTCTTAATAATATGGCTAAGTTCTTATTTTATCCTCCCCGACCTCGGGATCGTGTTTTGTTAGTGAATATTACATGTTAACAATTGGTAGCAGAGCCAAGGAGCGTTTTGTGTTGTTGTTTAGCTTATTTCGTGGGTGTTTATGGCTTATGTCGAGCTTATTTATAAGCCAAAAGCCACATTTTTGTTTGGTTTGTGTTTATTTTCCCAAAAAGCTTCAAACTTTCTTCTTCTACTTTGTTTCAACTTATTTGTAGATATATATAGCAGCTTATTCCATAACCAAACAGATTAAATAAGATTATTTTGAAAAAATAAGCTTATTTCGAGTGGTTTTTAAAACGATGTTTGGTTCGTGCTTATTTTGTACCAAAGTTTGAAACTTTCTTCTTCCTCGTGTTTCTAGCTTATTGGTACAAGTATATCATAGCTTATTTCGTGATTTTTGGGCTTATTTTCGAAGCAAAAAAATTGGGTTCGTGCTTATTTTTATAAAGGAGGCGAAATATACATGATGCAGGAGAAATATGTATGAATGAGGAGAAATATGCATGCTGCAAGAAAAATATGCATGATTCGGGCGATTTATGCACAATAGGTACATTGGGCGAAATATGTAGCCAAGCGAAATATGTAACTAGGCGAAATATGCATACTTTCAGGCGAAATATGGAGCCAGACGAAATATGCAACCAGGTGAAACATGCATTCAAGCAAAATATGATACTTTCAGGCGAAATATGCATGCAGGTGAAATATGCACTCCGGTGAAATATGCATTCAGGAGAAATATGCACAGGCGATTTATTTATACACCTGTTTTCGTCAAGAACCAATCTTAAACACCTTCCACAAACACCAAATCAAACACAACACTTAATGCTAAAACGATCCTATTAAAGATTCACTTAAACGTCAAAACGGCTATGGATTTGGATTCTAAATGACAAGTGATCACGAAGTTGATTTGGTATCCCTTATTTGAGATTAAAGTGGGTTTCATGAAGGCGTCTATTTATTTCATCATCGAGACTTCCTTCTATTTTCTACCCTTTTTCTTTAAACCTAATCTATAGATTGATGACTTGCTTGAGCACAGAAGGAATATGATTAAAACTTGGATTAATAAGTTATACCTGATGTAAGGAGTTACATTGTAGTACTCACGGGTTATACCTATCACTTGAAGGAGTTACGTTGTATTGCTCAGTGTCACACGCAGATGCAGATGTGGATAGTTTCAAGAGGTGTCGTACTTCTTATACTTTTGATGTTGGGTATATGGTACTTAGAGATTTAATCTTGCATCATTCTTTAATCAACAACAGTGCAAGCTTAAGTAACAAATTTAGGGGATTTAACTTCAGTTTCAAGTTTGGTATGTCGGGTTTACTTCACCATGTGGTCACAACAATAGCCGATAGAATACGAGGTTGGTAAGTTAGCCAGAGAGTTTAAAGGTTGAGATGTAATCAACAATTCTTACGGGATATTATTGTGCTATTCCAAGACAATGGTACTTCACAGTCTAAGCAAAATTTTCAAAGTTCTTCAACGACGTTCATAACTTTTCAAGATTTGCGCTTATGCCAAAAACTTCTCGAGTATATGGACATACACGACAATGATGCTTCTAAGAGTTCGCAACCATCATGGGGGGAAATCATGTACGTGGTGTGGTTTTACGGGTCAATAAAGAAGGGCTATAGGCATATAAACTATTGGTTTGGAAGATTCGTGCAACGTGTACTTTGTTCAACTCCTAGGGGGAAGTAGTGTATACTACTTTACTTAGTATGATTTGTGAAGTATTCTGCATACATAAGAAGAATTGTTGATGATTCCTTACATGTTCCCCTGAACGGATATTTACTAAGACGTAATGACAAGTAGCAACAATATTTGGTGTGGTTTACGTCTTCTTCTACAAAATTCCGTTGTGTACGTCAATGACAAGTAGAAGATTGTTTAAGTTACATCAAAGTTTCAGAATGTGCTCAAGATAGGGATGTTGCTTTAGGGGGAAGCTGATTCAGAAACTTCGTCAAAAAGGGGTCAATGAAGAAAGCTTTTTAAGACATGCTGCATGGATTGGGGAAAGTTAATCCAACTCATGCATACTACAATGGTTCATGAACAAGTAAAGACACTGAAGATCCAAGCTGGAGTACAAGTTTCAAGACCAGAAGAACACAAAAGACATATTCAGCATTGGAAGCGCTTTGGAAGACGTTATTTTTTATGTAATTGTACTTGTTAGGAACACTATAAGTGATTCCGTATGTCCACATATTGGGAGAAGATTGTTAGCCTTAAAATATGTCAACTTATATGGAATTACATTAGATAATGTAAGGCGTGACACGTAGGGACTAATAATGACAAGTTAAGATAGTTATGTGTCACATGCCCTATAAATAGCCCTCTTATACTTCCATAGGAGGGTGAGGATAATCATTCGTATCTCATAGTGTGTGTGCTTTCCCTTATCTCTCTAGCAACACACACACACATTTTCCCCTTTTCTCTTATTCTTAATAATATGGCTAAGTTCTTATTTTATCCTCCAGACCTCCGGATCATGTTTTGTTACTGAATATTACATGTTAACACATCACATGTTTAAAATGAATAAATATATATAATTATAGAATTTACTAGTTTATTTAATGCTAAGGATGGATGGTAAAGAAGACCCAAACGCATCTGACACGTTAGCGTCACATCAGCTTTCTCTTTCCAACTTTAAAACTCATTACAACTCACCTTTCAACCGTAATAACAACTCACCTTTCAAATAAAACTCACATTTCATTAAAATACACTCTTTATATAAAATATACCCTACTAAATATCCACACACACTCACAATCAAATAAAATATATTAAATAAAAAAGAAAAGGGCCCACAAAAGTTGAAACTCACTTATGTGAGATACTCATCGAAACATACCAAAACTTAAGGTGACATTTAGGACCGGCATAAGACTCACACGTGAGTTCATAACTCACTTCGATGAGTTTTGCTTTATACCGTCTAGCCTAAATATTTAATTTAGAAAGGTTTAAACACCACCCCAAAAGTAGTGGTTAGCAAAACCCTAAATACTATGTCCATCAATTTATGCTACTAATAATCTATATATATTTTAGAAACCTACAACTATATATAACATGTAATAATGTCATAGAATATGTTATTTCTGAAAATTCCAAATACTCATTCTCAAAAAAATTCTTAGTTTTTGTTTTTTACTTCACAACTTTAGGTAATTTATAATTCCTACTACATAAGTTAGTGCAATAATTTTTAATAAAAACAATTTCACATCTTGTATTATCAATATAATTTAATTAATAAAAAATTACTGCATAAAACCTATTTTTTGATAGGCTCGGTCTTTATAATTCTTTTAAGACAAAAAATTATTTTTGCCTTACCAAAAAAAATGTTTGTGTTAAATGCTCTCAAAAATCTTCATTTTTCCAAATGCCCCAAGGCGACCTGGGTGACTTGGGCGATTTTAATGAAATTTTGACAACTGTCCTAAGTCTCCCCGGTCGCCCTCGTACTTGCATGGACACGTGTCTATTTTTGATAAAAGTCATCGAGGTCGCTCGATGGCATTTGTGAAAAGCACTTTTTTGAGGAGTAAACAACACAAACATCTTTTATTGGTGGGCCAAAAACAGAATTTTCCCTTCTTTTAAACATAAAAATGGAGAAAACATTTTAGAAAAGAAAAAAGGAAATATGATAATTGATGGAAGGAGGGACTGGCGAGATAAAAAAAACAATATAATAATAATGATAAAAACTAATTTTACCTTTTTAATAAAAAACGCATAGTTTTGGAAAGCAATTTATAAATCAGCATATTTGTGTCAATGCATTTTAAAACATGCACAAAATTGGAATTTTCTCACAAGTTTGATAAATAAAGAAGACTCCAAGCTTTGAGGACTTACACGGGTGATATACCAATAGCTATTTTTTTAAGATGTTGCACGAATTTTTTTTCTCATCTAATTTATAAAAAACTAATATACCTCAAATTGTTCCGGTATATCGCTTGACATTTTTTTAAAGAAAATTCTTGTTTCAGACAAAAGTACATATGGTTTGGCGCCAAATGGTCAATCATGACCCCATGTTCCCATTATGGTTATGCTCTACTGCTCTACCGTTCTACCCTCTTAGTTGAGCGACACATGTCCAAAAAAGTGCATTTTTTATTGGCCCACAAATCTGTGGGCTGGCCCACCACTTATTGTTTTGTCCTTTTATCCACGTCAGACGCTCTAGCGCTCTACCGGTGCTGCTCTACCGACTCAGGGCAATGTGCCAAATCTTCCCATATATTTTTTTCTCTCTCTTCAATCTTTTTTTCAAAACACATACTTAAACTTTTTTTCTCTCTTCAAACTTTTTTCTCTCTCTTCCAAAAGTTTCCGATCATTCGAATCGTAAAATCACACACAGTTTCCGCCGTCGACCAAATCACGAATTTCTAATCATTCGAATCGTAAAATCTTATGGCTAAAAGACAACGACTATATGTAAGTTTTTATGCCTGAAATACAATTGTTGTTGATATCTTATTGACCTGATAATTATTGATTTTGTTTCAAATTATTATTTAGATCCCCAATTTTGTTTCAAATTATTTGTTAGATCCTTAATTTTGTTTCAAATTTTCCATTTATTGTAAAAGTGCAGATTTCATCCTCAATTTTATAGGTCTAGGGAAATGCACATAGTGGGTTATCTCCTGCATTTAACTAGGTTATCTATGTTTGATTTATGATGTTTAGTTTAGCTGATTTCATGTTGATATTTATAATTTTATAATTAACAGTTCCTTTTCAATATTTTGAAGGTTTATGATGTTAAGGTTAGTATTAGGTCGAAGTTACACATTCTAAAAACCATTCGATCGAAGTTGAGTTGGAAGGTAGACCGTCTTGGTATGTTTAGCTGGATTGTTTGTGGACCATGGTTAGACATACAAACTACCATACATGATAATCATTTGTTGAATTTTTTACTTCAAAACCAAAGGTTAGTTCGAAATTCATCTCCCAACCAGCCCTTCATTTTTGATATTGATGGTCGTAGCTTAGAATTTGGTAGGGAGGATTTCTGTTTGATTACTGGTTTTCACTTTGGCAAAGTGAGTTAAGACCTTAAAGAGGAAGATCATTCTGAATTCCGTAAACGTGTTTTCCCCAATAATGCTAACTTTAAGGGTGAACATCTATTAGAGCTTGTTAAGAACGATGTTGAGTTTAATCAATTGGATGATGATGATGTTGTACGTGTTTGTTTGCTACTGGCATTAGATTATGTTTTTATGGGTCAGGAGCTTAGACATGTAATTACAAACGCCATTGTAAATTTGGTAGATGATTTTTATAAATGGGATGCATTTCCATGGGGAGTATATATACGTGATCATTCTTTCATAAGAAGGTTTATAACGTGGCGGTAGATCGTAGGAAATACCCTTTGGAAAAGTTGGCAAGCAATACCAAATACGAGGCCAACTATGTGTTGTATGGTTTTATTTTTCCATTAAAGGTTAGTTTCTTTGATATGAATGTATAACAGATAGTATAACAAATTTATGCTTTGAGATTAAGTTATATGAGAATGATGGAATGTATAAAACATCATGTAAGGTAGGATTTTTTTAGTGTATTAGTCTACCAGTTTAGGACTACCTGCTGAATTAGAAGCATCATTTTATTTCTTTGCTTGTGATGTGATTTTAATTATTTAAGGAATATGTTTCATATCATTTATGTTTACTATGGATTATACTTATAACAGATATAGGGTTTAGATACTTTCTCTAACTTAATCCATTGGTGGCGTAAAGATGAGAATTTGATCCCCCGTGGTGTTTCATGGATTAATAGGTCAAAGTTTGAAAAATCAGGTTATGAGAGATTGTTTTATTCAGAAAATGCAACTTTTTACAAACTTACCCCTTCAGCTATTGAGATGAATGAACTTTGGTGGAGATCTAGTTTTTTTTTTTTTTTAAAGGTCACCCCTTTATTCCAGTACTTAGATCAACTACAAAGGGTATTAGTAATTCCAAGAGTGTTTATACCTATGTTCAGATATAGGTTCGTCAAAAGGTACATGTCCGTACTGAGGTGCGTAGGTTTGTTGATAAAGAAGAGGTGCGTACTCAAGTTGTTGATGAAGAAGATAAGAAGAGGTGCGTACTCGAGTTGTTGATGAAGAAGATGTTCAAGAGAGAGCTATACTTGCAAAAACTGTCAAAGAACAAAAGCAGATGATCGCTGAACTGCAACGTCATTTATATTCAGTTGAGCAAATTACAAAACTACTACACACTGGTCCATCTGATGTTGATCTTCTTGATAAGGTTATGTCCTTTACATAACATCTTACCTTGTTATAATATTTGAACAAATAACGTTATTTTAATTTTTTGCAGAACGGTAATCATTCCCATAATGTTCCTGTTGGTGGTCTTGACCAACAGTCCATGGAAGGGGTCAGCCAATGTATGAATGATGATCAGGTTGATAAGGTTTGTGCTTTTCATTATTTGATGCAAATTTCTTTAATTCTTATTGTATCTCACCTTTAATTCTTATTTTTAGAACTGTAATGATGTTTCGGATAATTTTCTTGTCGATGGTCCCGAGTACCAGTCCGTGAAGGGGGTCAGTCAGTGTACCAGTGTTGATCATTTTGATAAGGTATGTTCTATTGATTATCTTATTATTTATTTTCCAATACATATTTCCAATTTATCAGTCTTTATGTAATTTTTTCCCAGAGATTCAAAGACGAATACGATAGTATTGCTGTTGATGGTCTTATTAGTTTAAAGTCCCAAGATGTTGACCATATTTTTAAGGTTTGAGCATAACATTGTATAATTACCTTTTTAATTCATATTTTTATTTATTTGTACAATTTTCTTTTTAATTCATATTTTATTTATTTGTAGAAATCTTTTGTCATGGATGATCCTAAATTCAAAACAAAGGATAATGAAGAAGGTTCTTATTCTAATAGTTTTCTATCTACACAACAGGTTAGAGAACTAATCAACAACTTCTTTGACATGCCGCCTATTGGACCGGATTCTGTTTAGGTAATAAATTAATGATTTTTTTAATATTATAGGAACATAATTTTCACATTTTTGATTGTAAGATGTTGGTGTCTCCGAATCGATGGAAGTGGATCAACCTTATTTGGATACTATTGTGAAAGATGTTAAGACTGATGTGTTTCCTTTCTAACGTCAGAAATATCCCGGTAAGGCTTGCGTATCCCCTTATGTTCCACCGCCGTCAATTGAAGTTAAATACAAGAAAAGGCGCCGTGTAATGAAGTTAGATAAACCAAATATATTGATCAGAACTCGTATTGGTCCAGATGGAAATGAAATTCCATGGAAAGAGGTATGTGTTTATAAACTTAGATAGGTTTGGATATGTGTTTTTTATAGTAATATTTAATGGTTCCAATTATTCAGGATCTTACACGTTCCCCAAATGCACCAAAAAAAAAAACAATAAGTGTGCATGAAGGAGTTATGTCCTTATTTCGTAATAAAAAGAGGATGGATATGCAGTGGACTTTTCCATGGCTTGAAGACGGTCATGTTGTTCGAATGGATTTCTGAGAGAAATTAGTTGGCAGGAGCCATACTTAAAGAGGTTGGCTATCTCATGATGTAAGTATTTTTTTAATAGTTTAAAATCAACGTATAAACCTTATAATCAGATTTATTATATCTAACGGTTACCATATTGATCTATTTAGTAATCACAACATCTCAATATTTGGATTGAATATTTGTGGCAATTCAGGCATCCCAATGATGACTGGTTAATGGCAAGTCCATATCTTAGTGATATGCTTCTCTGGTATGGGTATCCTCTTTATTACGCTGATGGTGTCAAATACTGTGTCCCCTGGTTTGCAAAGAGTGTAAAAAAGGTTTGTATTCTTAACCTATATTCTATTTTCTATTAAATTGATATATATGCAAGGATGTCATCATTCATTATGTTCCAATATATAGGTGTACTTTCCCGTGAATGAAAGTGATTCTCATTGGGTCCTTGGAGAGTTGGACATAACTTCTGGTGTGATAACTTTTTATGATAGTCTTGGGGGCCCTCCTGGTGGATTAGAAACCCGTCATTTTTAGCTTGAGGTAAGGCAAAGAGTGGAGTTTTAGTTTCCGCTTTATCTGGATAGTGTCAAGGTTTTTGAGAAGAAGAAGATTGATAAAGCTAGTTATTCAATAAGTTTTTGATATGCTGAAGGAGTCCCACTTCAAGGTGGACTTTATGGTGATTGTGGCCTTTGGGTTTGCATATTTTTATATAGGCTGTCACATAATATTCCATTGGAGGTTGATGATTCTAGCAATGTTGCTTTGGCCTGGCGTGAACGTATTATTGACTTTTACTGAGATACAAGATTTTGCTGGATGGTTAGTTGGTATGTTCTCTTCGGTTGGATAGTACCTCAAACAATTGTTTGTTTTGGACATTAAACATTTTTGGTGTAGGTAACATTGTTTTG
The DNA here is from genome assembly GCA_026074375.1 of Tanacetum coccineum. Lineage (NCBI taxonomy): Eukaryota > Viridiplantae > Streptophyta > Magnoliopsida > Asterales > Asteraceae > Tanacetum > Tanacetum coccineum. The sequence continues at coordinate 8,693 of BQNB010097490.1, read as the reverse complement.
GTAACAATTGTTGTTGACTTATATTGGCTATTTGATCTTTAACAATTGTGTTGGTAACAATTAATGTATGTTTATATTAGCAATAGTTTTGTTCTTTTGTTGTGAATAGGTTGGTTTTGGTTACAAGTCTAATGATTTGACTTCTCAAAGTGGGTTGTTTTGGTTATTTGTCTAAATATACTTCTAAAGCACAAGCATGAGCTTTGATGTTTACAATGTGTACTCAAAATGGGTTGTTTTGGTTAAATATTTAGTCTAAAAAATTGGTTGGTTTGTCTATACTTTCTGCCTCAAATCATTTGACTACTTTAAAGAACAAGCATGAACATAAAAATTTAGATACTAAACTAGATCATTACTTCATTTCATTATCAGAAACATATTACAAACCACTAGATCATCACAGCCTTCACCATAATTTACAAACCACTAGATTAAGTACGATAAACATAAAGGAGAACACAAAGCAAAACATCATAGCCACCTAACCCATTACAAAGATCACCACCATCTAACCCAAACCTAAAAGAAAATTAATGCCCACCTTCTAACCCCAACCCTGACCCATCACTTGTGGTCTAGTTTAACCTTTGCAATGAAGGTATATTTTTTACGAGTATGCTCTTGGGTTTCATTGATTAGCTTCATGATGGATTTTGCCTTATCAAGATCCTCACCACATAGTATCCTAACAAATGCCATATGGTCAGAATCTATGGCTGTCCCATCAAGTTGTTTGATCTCTTCAATAAGTTCCACCTTGTTGTTCACTGCATCTGTAACTTCATGGCATAGATCAGTCAATAAACTTGTCATTCTTAATTCTCGTCCCATCTCTCGTTCAACGAACAAAAGGATTTGTTCACTGAGAAGTTAAGACTTCAAATCAATTGCTAGTTGCTTTAGTTTTTCCATTGTTAGTTTTTTCTTTAGGTGATTAAATGAATAGGTATACGAGATTCATATAGGAGGTTGTGCTTTATATAGCCAAAAAAGTAATGTTGAGATATACTATAGATGAGATATCTATAGTAATGATGAGATCAACGAATCTAGTCAAATAAATTATAATGGAAATAATGCTAATATTAAAAACGTAACTAGATATATAAAAGGTAATAACAACTATTTAAAACATTAAACATTATAAAGTTAATAGGCTCACAACAAACTCTAATTAATGGTAACATACAAAACAAAAAATAACCAGATACAACATAAAACAAACTTCAATCTTTGAGCTTGAGTAGCTTGAACATTCAATGTTTCTTGATTATTATTGATTCTTCTCAAGAGTCCAGGAATGATAGTGACTGCTCTTGCACACATTGGTGGATCCCTCCAATGACTAAACACATAATACGGACATAAGTAGAATCGACGTCCGGGGTTTGTATCAGTCCAAGAAGTGGTAATCTTAGTTTATGATCCGCAATTCACACACAAGGTTGTGTTAGCCATGTAGCTAGTTTTTCTTGAAAGAAATTAACGTGTGTGTAAAAAATTGAGTTATAGTTGAGGTAGTTGAGATAGTAAATTTGATGAGCATTTAATTTTATCAAATGCTCTACTGACGGTTGCTCTACCGACGGCTGCTCTACCAGTAATTAATGTGTGTTTGGTGTAAATATTATTAGATAGAAAAAATATGCGTACTTAATGGTTGTTTGCTCTACCGACGGTTGCTCTATCGACGCTTGCTCTACCGATGGTTGCTCTACAAGTAATTAATGTATGTTTGGTGTAAATATTAATAGATAGAATAAATATGTGTACTTAATGGTTGTTTGCTCTACCGACGTAGTTCTACCAATTATTTAATGTGTGTTACACAATATGTGCATCATTAAATGGTATGGTTGAACTTTGTTGTAGGATCATGGATATTATTGTGTAAGACAACTAAGTATGTACTTAAGTGGTTCTACTACAAATGAGTATATATATTTAATAATATCAAAAATAACTTCCCACATAAAAATATAAATAAAAAATATTATGTTAATCAAAAGCAATATTTAAATTATTTTATTGAATAACCACCGTCATATAATTTGATGATTTATCACAAAACACAGATACGTGATGAAATATTAAAGCAGATCTAACTTTAATAACCTTGTCATAACCATCATCTAAAAACACTTTGTAATGAATTGTACCAGACATTGTGCCTGAAGGATATTTGAGTGTTAAATTTATATTGCCAAGCACATTTGGTGTACATGAAGTGATTATAGCAACAACTTTCTCAAGTTTTCCCATTCATGGTTTGCTGGTGAATTCATTTGCAAGTGATTTGAAAGGTAAAACTTTGATAATACAATAAACAAGTATTTTTATAAAATTTACTAGATGATGATAATTTATAGATGAAATGTCATTAAAGTATAGTAGGTGGTTTAAAGATGTAATTAATAAGTATTTGGTGTAAATATTAAATATGTTTTATTGTACTCTACCTACCCTCGGATGCTCTACTTACGCATGCTCTACTGACATTTGCTCTAGGTTTTGGGCCTTGTTAGCTTATGGGGCTTCTAGGTTTTGGGCCTTGTTGGGTTTTGTTAGGATTTGCGCCTTATTTAGTTTTGGGACTATATAGGTTATTGGGCCTTGTTAGGTTATTGGGTCTTCTAGTTTTTGGACCATGCATTATTTCTGACCTTTGTTAGGTTTTGGGCCTTGTTAGATGCTGATTTTTTTTGGTAAAAATGTAACAATTATAAACACTTAATATTATCCAACAAAGTTTAAATGCAATAATTCTAAACACGTAGTTAATCCTAAACATGTAGTTAAGCTAAACTTAAAACCTAATCGAAACCTAATACATAAAAAAAAGTCATAAATTAATGAAGATTATAGCTTGATGAGCCTCCTATAGTCAGGTCGCCATGACCCTTAGTTTAGACGAGTCCATCCTTTGATTCATCCAACACCACCTTACTTTGCCATTACCCACATCCGCAAAGTCATCCAACACCACCTTACCTTTTCTATTAGCCACACCCTCAAAGTCATATAACACCAATTTACCTTTGCTAGTGGACGCTGAAGTTTTTTTCCAAACATGAGGTGATCTTAGGTAAGATGGAGATTGAGTTTCTTCTTGCTACCATGCAATAAGCTCTTATAACGACACAATGCTTGAATCCTTCCTTGCCTTTTCATGACTTCTATATTTAGAAGTAACATCCTCATCAGACTCACAAACAACCTCCAAGTTTTTAAAATACCAATCAAGTAAGATAACTTGAGGATTATGGCCAACATTGACATCAAGATACCCAAGAAAGTTAGCCAGCTCAAACATTTTCTCGCAGTCCTTATCATTTTCAATTATAGTCAAACCCTTTTCAAGCTTACATTTGGGTTTACAATAAAACCACTTCCATATATCGTCTTTTGTTTTATCCGACAAAAGGTCGGTCATTTCTTTATACGACATCCTTGTTGACCTTGGTAACCTTAAATCTAGAATTTTCCCACCTGGATAATCCAACGGACAGAAGAAGAAACAACTCCCAAAGAAAACTTCAATCACCATCTCATCACTCTTATATGACGCCCTGTGTAAAAATCAAAAGAATTTAAAATTAGATAATTTTACTAAAGTATTTAAAAAGATAAATTTTTAAAAGAAAACAAAATAAAGAAACATACACCCACTCATTAAAAACTAGATCCTTTGTTGTTGAATATGTGTCTATAGATGACATTTTTTGTCTAAATCAAAAATCCCAATTAACACTAACTCTAGGTGATAAAGGTTGATAAATGAATTTGAAAGTGATAGATCCTTCAGCTTATTAAATATACATAAAGTGATAGAGCAACCGTCAGTAGAGCAAAATTATGTAGAGCAAGGTTATTATATGTGGTTGGCAATACCGAGGGTTTCTCTACCGACGGCATGCATCATTACTTCTTTGACTCTTTTAAGGTTACATAAATATTTGGTTGTTAAACTACTTCTTGCTTCATTTAAGGTGGCATTATATGTGGTAGTTAAATTTTTAGCAATATATATTTATAAGATTGTAAATCCAAATTCTAAACAAAAAAACTACATGGAGTTCTACTAAGAAAAAATATATCGTACACTGATCTAGTTGGATACGTTAGGAAAAAGTTCAATATCAACCACATGTATGAAAAAGTTCGACAACAATCCTAAACACGTAGTTAATCCTAAACACGTAGTTAAGCTAAACTTAAAACATAATAGAAACCTAATACATAAAAAAGTCATAAATTAATGAAGATTATAGCTTGATGAGCCTCCTACAGTCGGGTCGCCATCACCCTTAGTTTAGACGGTCCATCCTTTGATTCATCCAACACCACCTTACCTTTGTCATGACCCACATTCGTAAAGTCATCCAACACCACCTTACTTTTCCATTAGCCACATCCTCAAAGTCATCCAAAAGTACCTTACCTTTGCTAGTGGACATTGAAGTTTTTTTTCCAAACATGAGGTGATCTTAGGTAAGATGGAGATTGAGTTTCTTCTTGCTCCCATGCAATAAGCTCTTCCAACGAAATAGTGCCAACATCCTTCTTTGCCTTTTCATGACTTCTATACATCGAAGTAACTTCCTTATCAGAGTCAACACAACATAAGTTTTTAAAATAGTAATTAACTAGGAACACTTGAGGAATCTAGCCAATATATAAATTAAGAGTCCCATGCAAGTTAGCTAGCTGAAATTTTTTATCCATGTCCCTATCATTTTCAACAAGAGTCAAACCTTCTTCAAGACAACATTTGTGTTTACAATAAAACCACTTCCAGATATCATCTTTTGTTTTATCCAACAAAAGGTCGTTCATTTCTTTATACGACAACCTTTTTGACGTTGGTAACCTCAAATCTAGAATATGCTCACTGATGACATCAAATAACGTCTGTTTTATAGCATCATTTATCCCATGTTATTAAACCATTTTGTATAATTATTGCAAAGAATTGTTACTTAATCGTTTATATTTGAGAATTGCAGTGATTATGGAGTACTTGGTGAAAGTTAGCAAAAGGCGCGCATTTTGGAGCTTAAATGAAGATATTTTGAAGATTACTATTCTGAAGACCAATACACCGTATCCATCAAGGAAGATACGGCGCGTATCCGTGCCTGCACTCACCAAAGACCACAAAGGAAAGAAGATCAATACGCCATATCCAGAAGAAGTCAATACGCCGTATTGAAGATATAGTATGTGAATATTTTGGAAGATATCAAACGTAGTCCCTACTCCAAGAAACCCCTAATACGCCGTATCCAACCCATTAGATACGTCGTATCGAACCGACTTCCAGACCCTATAAATAGAAAACTCAAAAACGAGTTTTAAGTGTGCTAAATCATATTCTCGATACCTAAACCATAAAAGTTGATTTTCATATTCTCGATACCTAAATCATATTCTCGATACCTAAACCATAAGAGGTCGAGCAATGTTATCAATTCCATAGGAGACAACGTATAATTCCATATACTTTAGTAATCGTTCAGTTTTTGGTATCATTCGTTAACTCGGTTAGTTTACCTTGGCTAAATAATTGCTCTTGTATTTATTATGACGTTTGAAGGCTAATACCTTTGTGTATTAGCCATTATTATGAAGATCTGAATGTTTGGTATTGTTTATCTCTATTTCTTGATTTATCGTTAGATGCTTGTTTATGTTTATCAATATACTTGTTTACGTGCTTTTGTATGCGACTTATCATTCAACTGGATCTAGTCATACGGACCAAGTAATCTAGTGTCTGGGATAACTCTCCATATAGTGATTTATACATCTAGACCAATAGGATCACAAATAACGACCTACCTTTTCCTTTAGATTAGTGAGCTTAGTTGGACCGGCAGGTGACCCTTGGGATCAATGAGTACGTTCTTAATTAATTAGTAAAGATTTGGTTAGTGGACTACTAGTGTATAAATTTCCATTAAGCAGTAAGTAGGTAAAGTCTCTATGAGCTAGGGTTTAACAAGATCACCATTGCTTTAATCCCTAAGATAGATTATAATAGGCAAATAAGGATGCTTTATGTGGATGCTTTAATTGTGACAGAAATAATGTGTCTAGGTCTTAGGAAGAAGTTCCGCCTAAGTCTTAAGAATGATATGCCACCTCGAGAGAAGAAACCATTGCACTTAATAAACAAACCAACATTCTAATAGAATTAATAATGGTTAATACAGTTTTCTATCATAAGGTTCGACCGCTCTTCGTTCTTCTGTTTATTTTCTTTTGTGGGTAAAAGTGTCTTGAATTGATTGTAGTCACCGACCAAACCCGTGCCAGTCTCTCAGGCTGAAACCCCCTTTTTACCTGTTAGATTTAGGATTAGAACTAACATAGGTTTAGCATAGGTTTGACTTAGATTATAATTAAATTAGTTTAGATAAACCAAAATATAAATAAATTGATAGATTTAACCTCGCTTCAAGTGTTTGACACCTTACTTACCACGAATCTACCACCGACCGGGTACACTGCCCGTTAAAGTGTTGTTTTTTGTTAAGTCGGCAAAATATAAATTTAAAACTTGAAACAGTAAAATAATCTTGATTTTTATTTTACTTTTTTGGTTTTTAGCATTAGATTAGATCTAATCCTTAGGAGTAGTGTTAATTAGATTAGTGCATATTTTTGTATATTCTGTATATTTTGTATATTTGTTAGTTTAATTATTTGCTTGTATATTTGTGTGTTTAATTGTTTGCGTATTTAATTGTTTTTCTCAATACACTGTTCTGGTCGATAACTGAATACGGCGTATCCACTACCATCGGATACAGCGTATCCAAATTTTTGTCTAATACAGCGTATTCACTCAAAAGATTAATACGGCGTATTCACTTCTATCAAATACGGCGTGTCGATCATCTGATAAATTTCTTTTCCACTCTCGAACTTAAAGCTCAAATTTTTTAACACCTTTTTCCCGCTGGTTCTACTGATAATTTTCTAGTTATATTTTAGTTAAGAATGACAAAGGTAATCAAAGGAGAGTTCGAAAAACTTGAGGAACTTAAGGTCAAAGATGTTTCGCTGACTTGCGATACATCACTTGAAGTTTTCAACAATAAATTCAATCGATTAAGCGGAATGGATGATGATTTATTCACATATGAAGTTGAAGTTACTAAAATCCTATGTGACTCAAACAAGGATGATGATTCAGAGCAACGAATGTCGCATGAAGCTGATGATGATATGTGATATGATCCATCTGATGTTGCATTTACTAAATGGTTGGGGTCAAAAAAAATTAACTACAAGACGATAGATCATTATACAAAGAAAGCGTTATTGGTTTACTGGATTAGAGGTGATGATGAAGTTGAGCTCACGGATGAAGAATTTTCTAATAATGAAGATGAAGTTGCTGAAGTCTTTTGGATCGACACTAATATATTTGATTTTAAGACACCTATGTGCAAGACCTTCAAAGAATTTAACTATCTTTTGCAAATCAATCTAGACTTACTTACTAAGGACATTGAGGGATTCAAGACTTATGATGAATATAAGGATGATTGGATCTATGAATGGAACAAAGATATACCATGGGTTGATGAGAAACCATGGACTGACGCTGGAGTTTGGACAGAACTGAAACCAGTCAAACATACTTACAAGCCTTTCAACTATAAAACTGGGTGTTCGGAATGGCCAACCTATAGTTAGAGAGAGGATGGATACTGTAATGGAGGTAGTTTACCCGTAGCTTACCATATTAGAAACTCGCTCCATTACCAAGACCTTGAATGGTCCAAGGCTCTAGAAGATGGCAAACTAAAAGATGAAGCTTTACGAAATAAAGCTATCATGGAGGGTTTGATCAGTGATGATAAATCCTACAATGATTGTGGGAGAAGATGGAAAAGACATGAGATTAACTACCACGATTAGGATGAAGGGGGATATGAAATCGAAACTCATGAAGAAGGACATAAGATATGTGGAATATAAACTCGCAAGGTGCCGGTTTGCCAAATTAAAAGATACAAGATGATCAAATATTTGTTCAATGATGAAGAAAAATATGTTTCCATAAAAGAAGGTGAATACGACGATCTTACAATCATAAGTGATGAGGCCTGCCGAGCTTACCAGGAAATCTTTCAGATGATGGACGAAGGATAGATGGTTACGCGCAACGAATGAGACACTGAAGAAAAGTCTAACTTAAAGACTTCGCTGTAAACAAAAGTGCTTCCCGGGAGACAACCCGAAACTTTATTTAATTTTATCGAGTCTGTCTTCCCAGACATCAATACAGCGTATCCGCTCCATACCATACGGCTTATTGATTGTCTGGACGTTATCAATCTTTATTTTTAATGCACTTTCAAAAACATTATTGTTAGTTCTGTCAATACGGCGTATTCATGCACATGATACGGCGTATTTAACAGACTGACTCGTATTTAGATACTTTTTACAGGTTTATCAATACGGCGTATTCTAGTTTATAGATACAGCGTATCGATCTCCTGTACAGTTTTGTTTAGTTTAAATTAACCGTAGGTACCAAGATAGGAATGCACACATTTTTTTCCTATATTTTATACAGGACCTTGGAAGCAAAGAATATCGACAAATATTAGTGGATAATTTACAAATCTGGAGATCTTGAAGTGTTGAAGTCTTGAAACTTCAAGACGGCT